>APFE031224832.1:323292-355781 GCA_000404065.3 Pinus taeda | reverse complement strand
TTGCAACTAGGAGCTTGCATAGTAGCATTGATTGATTGTTGCTAGACCCGTTCTGGGCTAGTAGGGATCGCCTCTATCCGTAGAGGGGATTTACCTCACCAACAGGGTCTTTGCAACTTCTTCAGGAGTGAAATTGAGTTCAACTGGTAATTTCAGGGTTGAAGGTGTCGCAATGGCTTGCAGAGGTTTACAAAGAAATTGATCGAAAAAGGCCAAATAGGGTTTCTCGGCCTTTTTATTGAACAACGGTTATTTTTTGGGCGGGTGAATTATGAATGAATAGTGGGCGGTTTTTTGGGTTGGATGGGGAGGCGATTTTCCAAGCCAACGCACCACTTTATCAAGGAGGCGGTATTTTGGCGAAGTCAACCAATCTACCTTAACGCTTGACACGTAGCAGATGGGGGCTTGACACGTACCAAGTGAACCCGATATGGTTGTGAATCGTTAGATTCAGGTGGTGACCATCGGACATCAATCGGGTGATAGATTAGCATGGATGAAATGGGCAAAGGTTTTAAGGGGGGGCGGGGCTTTAATTAATGGTGGTTTGTGATTATTTTGGAGTTAAACACGGGATTAAATGATCAGATCGGGTTAATGGAGGGATTATCTTAACTTTACGGAGAATTGGTGAGTTAAGAGGGTTTTGTTTTGGGGATAGGGTAAAAATATAGTTTATAGTTAAACTAAGGGTAGGGGTAATATATACGGGGATTTATTTATATACGAGGAAAAAGGGTATATAAAGAGTTATATTATTAAGTTAGAAATTATTATAAACTGAAATGAGAAGAATGAAAATAATACTAAGTATAATATAATATTTGCGCTTTTCCTTTACATACACTTATACTTAGGACAAAAACCTTTTGTGGGTATTTTGAGTGAAATGAAACTGGGATTTTTACTTTTAATAGGAAAAAGGTGTTTAACCTTAGGAAAAGGGGTTTTATTAGGGTAATGAAGGGAAATGACTTTTATGAAGGTAAGTCTAACACATGAGTTCATAAGTCATTAAGCCAAGGGTCCGGTCCCACCAAAAGTCAGCGAAATGCTCTGAGCCTTTATGAATTGAAGGATCTTTAGTACTAGAACATACTTGTGGATGGGGAAATTAGTAAGTATAGGGATGAAATGAATGAGGGGAAGTCAATTAAATCAACTTGTAAACCTCTGTTTTTGTTTTCTTAATTGTTCATGCACATTGAAACATATGATTAAGTTAAGAGGGGGGGAGGAGATGGAGCAGGAGAAAACGCGCAGTCAGGGTTTCTAAGGGTTTCAATGTTTGCTCCTAATGGAGGGCCGCGGAGGAGGGAGCTCCACTCACTCCTACAAGGAGGTGGTAGCCAGTAGAGGCAAATCCTCATTGCGTAATGTCAGAGGTTTTGGGGAAGAGGAAAAAAATAATAATGAAAAGGAGACAGATGGGGTCGGGGCCAAGAAAAATGTTAGCACTAAAGACAAGGAGGAAGAAGACAAAAGCCAGAGAAAAAGGGATAATAAACATAAGGGACCATGTAGACCCAAAACGGAGACTACTCCTAGAGTAGTGCTAAAAAATCCCGCACTGCAGGCACACAGGGAACACATGAGGACTTACGCTATTATCTGCAAATTCATGGGACTATGGCCCATGGAAAAGGCTTTACATATGTGGATCAAGTACCACTGGAAACCCAAAGGCAGCATCAATTTGCATCTGGGGTCAAAGGGATTCTTCACCGTGGTATTCACAAGTATCAAAGACAAAGACAGAATATTCGAAGGAGGACCCTACTTTTATGTAGCAGCTAGCCTCTATATGCGGCCCTAGAGGATGAACTTTTTGCCAGAGCAAGAAACTTTCACTTTGGTACCTGTTTGGGTAAGGCTCTATTCCCTACCTTTTGATTACTGGCAAACTGAAACACTTGCTGCCATAGGCAACAAACTAAGTCATTTTTTCAAAGCTTCGGAAGCCACTAGAAGGGGCAAATACACTTCCTATGCAAGAATCTGTGTAGAAATGGATTTATCAGGAGCCCTTCCAGATGAAGTCATCCTGGAAGTTTTTTGATGAGGATTGGGTGCAAACAGTGGACTATGAGCATATCCCGTTTAGATGTCATAAATGCCATGAACATGGACACTTGTTCAGAGATTGCCCTCTTAGCAGAGTAGATAATAGAAGCAAACAAAATGCAATGAAGGACACAGAGAGCTTTCAGAAAGGGGCAAGTAGAGGAAAAGGAGACAAAAAAG
This sequence comes from Pinus taeda, assembly GCA_000404065.3. NCBI lineage: Eukaryota > Viridiplantae > Streptophyta > Pinopsida > Pinales > Pinaceae > Pinus > Pinus taeda. The sequence continues at coordinate 353,534 of APFE031224832.1, read as the reverse complement.
GACCAAAGCATCTTCGTAATGAGGGGCAAAAGGACAGTCAAAATAGGTATCAAACACTGGAAGAGAATGAAGAAGTGGCAAATGAAGATCAAACTATGGAGGATGGCACAAATGAAAAGGAAAAGGAAGAAAACTGCAACCCAACACAAGAGATTGGTAATAAGAAAGAAATTATGATCAGTGAAACAGACCTAGAGATGGATAAGGAAATGACCCAGAGTGAAACAGATCTGGAGGACCATGAACTTCAAGAACTTCTAGAAAAGGAACACACCTAGATCTGGAAGGGTTCTTGATGCAGGGAACCATGGGAGTGTTAGATTCACTTATGCAAGAAGATTGCAACAGAATTCAATAGTTGTTTTTATGGAAAACTTAGAAAAATGGGTTAGACAAAGGAAAAACCATTGATAAGCAGCAGTACAGAGGAGTGAAAACAATTAAATCAACTCCAGGACTAGCTACTAGAAATGCAGGAAAGAAAAGGGGCAGAAAAAAGCAGAAGGAACTCTTGATGGAGTGTGGAAAGTTAATGATAGACTCAGATAGGATGAAAGACCTAACCAGTTACTCCTTTACAAATCTTGAATTATGAAGTTCACATCCTGGAATATTAGAGGTCTAGGTAGTAAAAGAAAACAAAGAATGCTAAGTTATAGAATGAATCAAGAAATGTCGGATATAATCTTCATCCAGGAAACCAAATGTTCCATTCAGAAAATTAAACAAATTCACAGAAATGGCTCAACAGATTTGATTTTTTAGAAGTTAAAGCTGATAGAACAGCGGGGGGTATTCTAACTCTTTGGAATCCCCAGAAAATCAGCATAATAGATGCAGAAGCATCCAGAAATTACTTATCAGTGGTCATGCAACCAGTGGGAGTTTCAAAAACCTTCCTGGTTACAAATGTTTATGGCCCTCAAAAAATAGATGACAAACTCGAATTGATAGACTCCCTATTAGAGCTCAAGAATAGACAGTATGGGATTCCTTGGATCTTGGGAGGTGATTTCAATATGATCAAGTCTCTTTCGGGTAAACAAAAAATAAGGAAAAGAAAAAAAAAGGAGGAACCAGAGTGCTAGCTAAAGAAACTTTAGCGTTTCAATCATTTACAAAGGATATGAAATTGGTTGATTCAGAATTGAGCAATGGCTTTTTCACTTGGAAGAACAAAAGAGGAGGCGAGGCACAAGTAGCCTCTAAATTAGATAGGTTCATGATTTCGGAGGAGCTGATGATTACAAACAAAGAAATAACAGCAAAAATACTTCCCTTTGGAGGGTCAGATCACTGGTCGATTCAACTAGAGATCAAGGGTATGGTTTCTCCCATGAATAAGCCCTTCAGATTCGTGAATATCTGGCTCTCCCACTCGGATTTCATCAGTAATATTGAAAAATGGTGGTCTGAAGACTTGCAATTGCAAGGATCACAAATGTACCTCCTTCATAAAAGACTAAAATATGTCAAGTTCAAGCTCAAAGAATGGAACAAGAATGATTTTGGAAACATCTTTGAGAACAAAAAATGTTTGGAAATCAAAATTCAGGAACTCAACCAGGCATTGATTCAAGACGGCTTTGACAGAGTCAAAAGTGATCAGGCTGACAAACATCATCAAGAATGGGAAAATTTATGCAAACAAGAGGAAATATTTTGGAGGCAAAAGTCTAGAATTCAATGGCTCAAGGAAGAAGAGAGGAATATAAGATTTTTCCACAGATCTGCCATAGCTAATAGAGCACACAATAGAATATCTTCGATAAAGAACGAGAATGGGGAGCTACAGAACACTCATAAAAATATTGAAGTTGTGCTTGTTCGACATTTCCAAAACATCACTCAGGAAAACAATCCAAACAGGGAATATTCCATCAAGGAAATTATAAGGCATATCCCTAAGTTGGTGTCTAGAGAGGACAATCTTAATCTCAATAAACCCGTTACTGAAGAGGAAGTAAGCGAGGTGCTCAAAGACATGCATAATTGCAAAGCACCAAGCCCAAATGGCTTCAATGTGGATTTTTTTAAAGCTTGTTGGCACATTGTCAAACAGAATGTTCTGAATGTGGTGGAGGATTCCAGGTGTAGCAAAGCCATCCTTAAAGCCCTCAACACCTCCTTCATCTTATTGATCCCCAAACAGGATTCAGCTCAAACTGCAGATAAGTATAGACCCATAGCTCTATGCAATGTTGTTTACAAGATAATATCCAAGGTTGTTGCTAATAGACTAAGACCTCTCCTTCCTTACTTAGTGTCAGAGGAACAGGCAGGTTATGTGGAAGGCAGACAAATTCTAAATAACATTATTCAAGCCCATGAGGTGGTCCACTCGCTAACTAGTAAAAAGCAAGTGGGGATGATCATGCAATTGGATATTGCCAAAGCATATGACAAGGTGAATTGGATTTACATCAAGAAGGTTCTCACAGCTTTTGGTTTCGATCACAACTGGGTCAGATGGGTCTTAACGCTGGTGACTTCTTCCAGCTTTTCTATTTTGTTGAATGGCTCTCCCTCAGGGATTTTCATTCCTTTTAGAGGCCTCAGGCAAGGAGACCCACTCTCTCCCTTTATTTTTATTCTCGTGATGGAAGGACTTGGTAGATCCATTAAGCGTGTCAAGGATTCGGGCAAAATCAAAGGTCTTCAGCTAGCTGAGAATGGTCAAGCTCTGACTCACCAACAATTCGTTGATGACACCATGTCGCAAGGAATCCCCATTGTCAAAGAAGCTTCAACCTACAATCAAATCCTAAAGGAATTTTCCATGGCTACAGGTATGGAAGTCAATCTCTCTAAATCAAAAATCTTCTTCTTTAACACTAATATTGTTATTCAAAGAAATATCTCAAGAATTCTTGGCTTCCAAAGGGATTCCCTCCCCACAAAGTACTTGGGAGTCCCTCTCACATCCAGACCTATGCACAAGAGTACCTGGGAATAGGTGCTTAATAAGATGCAGGACAGAATAAAAAATTGGACCTTCAGAGTCTTGAACTTGGCAAGCAGGTTGGTTCTAACAAAGGCGGTTTTGCAATCCATCCCGGTTTTTATGTTATCATCCCTCCCAACTCCCAAAGGTGTTTTAGAGCTATTTAGGAATATACAAAGAGATTTCCTTTGGGGCAAGGAAGAAACAAAGAAGAAGTGGGCCCTGGTTTCTTGGGAAAAAGTATGTAAACCCAAGAGTCATGGGGGTATAGGCTTGGATGATCAGGAGATTCTCAGTAAAGTGCTTGGAGCCAAGCTTTGGTGGCGATGGGTTCAGGAGCCTACAGCCCAGTGGGCAAGAATCTGGAAAGAGAAATATGCCAGCTCTTGGCACATTAATGACCTCATAAGGATGTTTGGAAACTTAAAAAGATCTCAAATCTGGAACAGAGCCTGGGAAAATAGAAGCCTCTTTCAAAAAAACAGTTTTTGAGAAATCAAAGCAGGAGATCTTGCACTATTTTGGGAGGAAAAATGGCAACAAGAATCAACGTTGTTAACAGAGGAATTTTTAAGCCTCAATCAAGACACAGATTCCCAGGGGTTAAACAAAGTTAAGGACTTCTGGGATCCAGCTCAGAACTCTGGAAAGTGGAGAAGCTGGAGGAAAATTGATTGTGGAGAGGATAGCCTCATTAACACTAAAGCAGAGGCTCTTGGGAGCTTGCTTAAACAAAGAATGATTTTAGTAACAGAGGGGCAGGATCAATTGAGATGGGGCAATAACAAGAAAGGCACCTTTAACCTCAAGGAAGCTAAAGGTATTCTGCTTGAGCTCGATTCCAGGGTTCCAGAAAATACCTAGAAGCACCTCTGGAAACATCAAGGTTGGACGAAGATCAAACTTTTCATGTGGTTGGTTCGTCATAAGAAAATCTTAACTTGGGACAACATTAGGAAAAGGCGGGTTATGGGGCCTTCCAGATTCTAGCTCTATGAAAAACAGGAGGAGACCATGGAGCACATTCATAACAGTTGCTCTTACACCACCTGGTTGTGGGATACCTTCTCTACCATTTTCCATAAGACAGATAGGGACAGAAGTAGTATCACAAATACCCTAAACAAGTGGAGAGATGACATTTCAGAGAATGAGTTCCTTAATTTGGCCTGGGCCTTCACGCCAAGCTTCATTATCTGGAATGTTTGGAAAGAAAGAAATAAAAGGATTTTTTAAGAATGAAAAAGTTATTCCTCTAAGACTCTTAGATCTGATACTAAAACAACTCAGGGAAACAATCATTATCACAGTCTGCAATCTCGCTAAAAATCCCCCCTCTGAGACTGAGCTCAAAATTCTCAGTTAGCTGGGAATGAAAGGTATAATTCCACAAGGACTGATCAAAACAAACATAAAAATGGATACAGAGAAGGATTTCTGGAAACCACCACCGAAAGGCTATCTGAAATACAACATCGATGGGGCTTCAAAAGGCAACCCGTGTACAGCTAGTTTTGGAGGAGTTTTAAGAGATGATAAGGGCATTCTTATCTTCATCTCTCACTGCCATTTCGGGAAAGCCCCAAATAATATGGTAGAATTAATGGCCATGGAAAAATGTCTTGAGTTACTGATCCAGTGTCATGGCTCAAATGTCATTGTTGAAGCGGACTCAGAGATTACCATTAACTCTGTGAAAAGAATCAATTGCAGTACTCGGCCGGAGAAAGTTTCCACTCACTAGAAACTTATTCAGGTCTACCAAAGAATTCATGTTCACCTCCAGAATTTTCGCTCGGTGAGTTTCAACCATGTTCGTCGCTCTACCAACAAACTAGTGGACCTTCTAGCTAATCAAGGGGTGAATAATGCTGACGACGGAACGGCGAAAAAGTGGCAGGAGATACCTCAAAACAGTTTAAAGGTTCTCTGTGAAGAACAAGCTGCAGAAGACAAAGAAGTGTTTAGATATCGTGCCACGTTGACTAGCGTGAATTGATTTCTTCGGTCAGCTATGTTTTTCCTTTTAGTATGTACTTGGTCGAAAGGTAAGCAAGTGTTGGTCTCATTTTTTCCTGGAGTTAGTTGAACGAGGTGCCCAGTTCTGTGGTAGACCAGTTGCATGTTTGTTTCCCAAATAAGTACAATTTTAGAGTCCGGTTCTGTAGAAGGAATAAACAGAATGCGTTGTTCATTTTTCATGAAGCCAGAATTCTCCCCATTCCCGCTTTTAGGCTTGGCAACCATGGCATGGCTAGTTTTACAGTGATCGCATGTTTCATAAGTTGTTTATGGTTTTGCAGCTTCGTGAGTGATTCCAAAGAGATTGTAACACGTGGCAAGTGGGTTGGCTTTAAAATTGCCTTCAATCGCATACTATTTCTCTGTCGAGTTAGGCCGCGTGATATGATTTCTAGTCGTTGGATCCAGCAGCTAGGATCAACGGTTGGGAAAGAGCGTGTTGTTTTCGTGGGGCCAGGTGGGCTCTGTCCCTTCATTTGGTTTAGCGTGTTTTCTCCCTCTTTCGCGGTGTGTGGAATTTGCATAGTTGGAGGTGTCTATGGGGGTAGGGTGGCTTTGGGAAGTATGATTGATCTGGAAGTATGAGAGGGAACTTTCGTAGACTTTCTGTGTTTATTTCTCATTAGTTTGGTGATCACTATAGTTGCTTGGGGGGTTTTGATCTTTGGTAGGATTTCCTTTTTCTCGACTTCTTGTAAAGGATTGGGTTTTTGTACAATATGTAATTATTCTTTTGATTTAATGAAATAGAAGGATCGGTGCTTGCTTCAGCAAAAAAAAAAAAAACATATGATTAAGCATGATAAATATTATTTTGTCCAATCAACTTTATACTTTAGCAAGCTTTCTTCTACTTACCCATTACTTACCCTAACATTTTTTCTTCATTTTGGTGAGTGCACTTAAGCTAGCAAACCCTTTTGTTTCCTTTTCTTTTATAAATTAAACTATCTAATTCTAGCCTTATATCTTCCAAGGGCTCAGATTAAGCTTATGAGCTCCTTTTATTTTCTCTACCTATCTAATGCTCTACCAAGATTAAGTTGTTTGGTCATATTTTATTCTCTAACTATAAACATAAAATTCAAAGCATGAAATAGTCAAGATTAAACAGTTTGACTACCATGGGTTGTGGCATGTATGACAAGCTGCATACAACCCTTATTTAAGACAGAAAAGTAAAGAGTAGTGGCACTTGGACTTGCACACTTTAACGGTCTGTTTTTATTTTGGGGTTCATATATATATAGATATAGAAATAGATATATATAATATATATTATATATATATATATATATATATATATAAATATATATATATATATATATAATATATAATATATATCATATCTATATCTATATCTATATCTATATCTATATCTATATCTATATCTATATAATCTATTATCATATATATATATATTATAATATATATATATATATATATCTATATTCTATATCTATATCTTATATATCTATATATCTATATATATATATATATATTTCAATTTTGTTTATTTTTTACCTTTTCTTATTTTTCTTAACCTTTGATATTTCTTTTAGGACATACCCTCTTTACATTTTTAATTTAATTTGGGAATACATTTGCAGAAAACAAAGGTATGTACAATATTACAATACTGACCATAATCAATTCAAAATTATGAATCCTATTATTATAAGACCCTAACAAGGACCATGTCAGTTGTCACATCTCATCTATAGCACCAGAGGTCTACTTTATGGGACCCTACCTGATGTGTGTGACTGGGATGCCTAAATTCAAAAGGAGCATTAAGGTACATGTCTGAGATGTACCGAAGGAAAATATTACAAGGGGGCCATTCCCCTCATGTAGTAGGTCCATAGGTTTGGAACAACTCAAGGGTTTTGAGATTCATGATCAAGAATCTCATGTATGCAGGTGGAAGAAAGCCCTCTATGGCTTGAAGCAAAACACCTCAGGCTTGATATGAGAGAATTGATAGTTGTCTGATGAAGTTGAGATTTACTAGAAGTGAAGTCAATCCAAGCCATTTCTTGAAGGTTGTGGATGATAGACCTCTCATACTGACACCTTCTAAGGACAACCTCTTCCTGACAAGTGTAGACCCTCTCATATGCAGAAGTAAGAGGGAGTTGGATTTTGTATTTGGAATGGTGAACTGCAAACCCACGACTACCTCGATGGATCTTAACTTTCAGAAGTTATGTGGTAAGGATATCGGACCTGTTTTTGGAAATGCCTCCGAGTTTCACAAACTCATACTAGCATTGATGTTTTTGATGAACTCTCATCTGGATATATGTTTTGCAGTTAGCATGTTGGGCTCATATTTGGTTTAGCCTCACTGGATTGATTCCAAGAATATTCTGAGATATCTTCGGGGCACAATCTCTCATGGATTGAGATACACTGTCGAAAATGTGAAGCTGCATGATTATTCAAATGTTGACTGGGCAGGCAGTGAATCGCAAGTGCACTTCTGAGTGTCGGTTTTCTTTGAGTTCTGCTTCGATATCCTGGATGAGCAGGAAGCAAAAGCTGATTTCTATAAGCACCAGTGAGACTAAATACATAGCTACGAGTATGATCTCGTGTGAAGATGCCTGGTTGGGGAAGCTCTTCAGCGAGCTATTTGTACGCATGATGGATACCACCATGATCTTATGTGTCAACCAGAGGGGGATTGGATTATTAAGGAATCCTGTATTCTATGATTTCTCCAGCATAAAGACATCATATACTACCTTTTCTAGGATATGGTACATCAATGAGCGAGAAGGATCCATCACATTAAGACTGATGTACAGGTCACAGACATTCTGTCGAAGCCTCGGGGAAAGGTCAAATTTGTGACTTTCCTAAACAAGTTGGAGACGTTGAGAGACCCTCTTATGAGGGTCCTACATGATGCATGCATTGAGCTCTAGGAGCTTCGAGGGGCTTGGGGTACTTCGTGGAGCAAAAAGCGACCATAGGGTGACTCACCCTCCCCTAATGGTGCGTTGTGTATAGAGTGAATGGTTCAGCCTTCCCCTGTGATACCCTGTGGTGACTTATGGACAGGATGAGTGGTTCTCTTGTCGAGGCATCCTACCCATGCAATCTGGGACTCATGGGAAGTGCCTCTCATCTGGCCAATGAGTAGGGAAATGGGGTTAGGGACCTGTTAATGGGCCAAAATGTACCGCCAACGTCTAAGGGGTCTCCCTAGTGTAAAGTCCCAATTAGACTTCACACCACTTGCAATAGGAGCCCCATCCAGTATGTGGGCCCGACAGCCACCATGATTTTGTTATACTCTTGGTTATCAAATGAGAAGGTGCCAGAGTGGGGCGAGAATGAAGTGCTAGGGTGGCGAAACAAAATCAGACCAAGATTGACAAATTGTAGGAGGTTAAAAGAAGTCACAGCAATGATAAGAAGAGATAAACGATGAGGGTGATTAGTGAGTTAAAACCCCATCGGACATAATAAATAGGAACATGCCAGAGGTCAATTACGAAGTAGTTCACAATAGGTCACCGACATGGCAAGGAAAAAGTAAACACAAATTCTAAAGTGAAACATACATGCGACCACTATGTATTAGTACATAACATCTCACGTATATGAAAGCACACATACAAATATGGTGAGGTACCAGACAGTGAATACAACCACCATGAGTAAGCGTGGGAACTAGTGCAAAAGGTAAAAGAAAACATCTTATTAATATTGTTGCAACTTCATATACATATCATGCAACTGGTCAATACCCAGTAGTGGAGCATGGACTGTTCCTTCCATCGCCCGGTGTCAAAACCCTAAGCCTACTACCAACCCACTCTCCTAGCTACCAAGAGCTGGGTGGCCCTAGCTCTCAAGCATCAATCAACTATCTATATCGGCCTCAACTCGAGTGCTAAAGTCATTTGTAAATGAGGCTTAGTGAGACATTTATAGAGATGAGTTGATTGTTCACCTAATGTGACGCTTGGCCTTCCCTCGTGTCCCTTCGGCTACCCCCATGACTCTTGGGTTTTCCCACTTCTTTCTCAGGCCAAGAATGATTTTACATGTCCACACCAGTCCCAACATAGTCACTGGTATGATGGTGGGTCAAATTGACGTTATGATGAAAGAGAGAGGGGAGGGATGTAGAGGGTCATTGGAACCCTGGAATGTTTGTTTCCCATATGCCGCAATGATGCAGATGCTTGGTTCTTGAACCAGCTAGTTCTCTTTCCATTATGCTTTGCTTGCATACATCAATATTCTAGTGATGTGCATTGGGGTTATTTAGGGGTTCTTGAAGCTCGTAAAGGACCATCCATCTTTTTGGAGGAGAACCTTAGCCAGGGAAGCTTCATGATAAAGATAAATTGTATTCTTTCTGTGTGGACCAACATCTTGCTTTCTTCCTTCTAACTTTTGTGGTTGAGGCGACTTTGAGCAACCGATGAATGTCTGGCTTTGTCTAGATGTTCTATGATCGCAACCCTTTGGGATGAAAAAAATGCTCCATAATCCTCATAATCTTTGAATCATTCTCCAATTATATATATGCACGGACATAATCATCAATCAAAACACGTGATAAACATATGGCAGTCAAAGAAAATAAATGAGATAAATTAATGAATGATCAGTTTGAGGGGAAAGAAAGAGTCCATTTTCTCAAGTGTTGTTGATGAGTCATTCTTCATCGCATAGCTCCCTCATCTTTGGGATAGGATATTAGTCTTAGAATTGTCACGACAACAACAAAATGCAGTAGCAAAAAATAGCAACGGTGAGGCCAAAATGTTGCCCCTTCTTGTAACAGGAGGTCTCTATGGGGATCAGAGTCCAAAATCTTGGTCGAAACTAATCAACACATGTTCCCTGCTCAAAACAGTGTAGCATCCCCTGAAGTTTCCTCAGAAACTCTTCAATCCAATATGATATCTCTTCATATTCATTTGAATTCTCTTCAAAATTAAACATTTTCTCTTATTGCCTAACTAAATTTCCCTATTTTAAATCATCCCACACCTATTTGAATTTCTTAAATGCCCAGTCGATATTTCCCATGAGCGAAGAAGGCAAATTCGAATTGGAATAGAGTATTCAAACTGATCTCATTTTAGAAGTGTGACTTAAACAAGGTGAATAGAATCGCCATCAAGAAATCGCATAATCACATCTTGTTGGAAGTCGCACCTCAATGGTTGGTCATGCCTACGACCTTGCAACTTGTTGGAGGAGATTCTTGAAAATCGGTCACATAGTCGCAGGACAAGAGAGGTCGCACCAATCTCTGCCTGTTTTGGGGGCGATTTTGTGACCTGACGACTTGTGAGAGGTCGCAGAGTCACATTCGAGGGGGTATTGTGATTTAACGAGTGCCTTGGTGCGTTGATCTATCCCTCTTAGCACATCACCATGATGACTCTACCTTCATTCCCTTTCAGAGAGATCATGGGGTGTTACGGAGTTGTGTAGGTCTAGGAGGACTGGAACAGGCCCAGATGGACATTCATAACACGTCAAATCTTGTTATTGTGAACCACCATGACTCACTGTCAATAAAATATTGATCCCAATAGGTACGGCAGGTATATAGTCTCGCTGTGAAATGTGAACATATCATAAGCCACAGTAGTGTTTCATGAGTTACTAGGGTTGATCTCGCTAATTTGTTCCTCTTCAATTCACCCGGGGCTGCTGGAATCGACGCATGAAATGGATGAGATGGTTGTGCCTTAGTTGGGCTATCAACAGGAGTATAAAAATACTTCACATAATAATAATCGCAACTCAATTGTCTTTATTGCGACCCTTTTCGTAAATAAAAAAGAAAGTCAATGGTCTTTATGATGCAAGTAGATCCCTACGATAATGTGACTAGGTGGGAGTGCAACTTGTTAGAGGTCGCATGGTCGCACTGTAATGCAATCGCACCCTTTGGTTGCCCATGGATTGCGATATTGCGACTCTCGAGCTTGATAAAGGGAACTGCGACTTGCAGAATGGGACCAAGTTAGCATTCAACTTCTACAATAGCTTCTTGGGGCCAAAACTATGGGTGGTATCTCTATTTCCTTGGCGGTGATGCTTTGCAGCTCGTGTTCTTCATGCACTGATTGCGGCACCACTTTTGTGTTGTGTATGTACGTTGCTATGTGTATTTAAAAGATTTATCCCTTATCACATCCCATAAAGCTAGATCAAAAGTTTCCAAGCCTTCATTGATGCATTGAATATATTGTGCAGGCACCATAACTCTCTTTGCAACTCCATGCAAGTTGTTACATTCATTTTTTCATTTGGACTCATTATGCTCTCATTGTTTGACATTAAACTACTAGCATCATTTCCCCTTGTCAAATGCATCGCACTTGCTTGTCCTCGATTTCTAAATTCCTTGCCAATGTTTATGCGTCCATGGCTCTTTGTTCCTTATGGATCGGCATGGGCATGATTCTAGCACATGCCTTATTTATATGGTTTTCTCACTGCATAGTTTAACCACTAGAACTTTTCAGTATAGACACCTCAACATAATATGGGCAACGCACTCGGCGAAATGTCTCCTTGTAACATGACCCCAATACTGTACTGGCGTAGCATCTTCTCCACGTGGTATCGCTAGGTGTGCCGTCGATGATCCAAAATCTCTTTATTCAGGATTTTTGTGGGTGCCTTTGAGGCTACCCATTCATGTATACACATAATATTTATGTTCTTTGAAAAGTGCCACTCTAACGCAACGCTAACGTGTTCTGCTTTAACATCTCGTTGGATACACATATATATCAAAACCTTTGCTTTACTATAACATTGATTTGTGATTTCCAACTCATTTTGACAATGATCCAAGGTTTATATTGACTGTCGAAAGGCCTTCAGGCTTTTAGCTTCCTTCATAGTCATAAAATGATATCGTGCTTTGGGAATAATGACATGAAGCTCAACTAGTTTTTTTACCAGTATTCTTTACTACTTTATCTTGTATTTGGGCCATACTTTCCAATGCCTCTATTCATCTCTCCATCTTTCCCATCCCACGGTTCAGTTTCCTCAATCACAAGAATAGATTCTAGGGGAAAATTACCTTTACCTCCCTGCCATGCATCCTTCACAAAATCACAAGCTGTTCAAGATCAAATGCACTACGAAGTGGAGCATAGACACTCCTTTTGCAGTTCGGAGCTATGAAGGTTGGATACTCATAGCCACCAACATGGACTGCTAAGAGCAGGATGCTTTCCTATTGTTGTCCACATGTAGCTGTATGAACTTATTTTGAAATTTTTTGCTGTAGACATGAGTTGTTGTAGGTAACGATCCCTTCATTCTGATTTTGTGTCTAAAATGTTGGGCAGGAAACTAACAAAACAGATTGTTGAAGCAACACATGTGGTTCCCAATACATCCTAGCCTATAAGCTTCACCACTTCCGAAGGAGAAACATTCGTCACAAGTTGCTTAAGGGCAAAGGATTCAATCGCAGAAGTTGTCCTTGCACCTTCATAGGAACTGGACTCTCCTTATCCGAACCAAAGACCGAGATTGTAGGAAAGCTTTGCACATTGAACCTGCTCATCAAACTCCCTCCACATCACAATTGAAGTGACACATATTCACCTTGCCCTTCAAGCTGTTTGCAGCTTTCTTCCACTCTGGAGCAAGTTTTTCGCAACGTCCACACCAGGGAGCATAACATTCAACAAGCCATTGATCTTTACTTTTGAGGACAATGTCATCAAAGTTGCTTGAAGTGAGCTCTATTGATGAACTTGTTGAACTTTTCTTATTTGATCCAGTCTTCCCATTTAGCCGGTCTTTAACATCAGTTTTCAACTGTTGAATTGCAAATTTTGGTATTAGTTTTACATCCTTTGCTCCTTGACAGTCTAATGGGGGATTTCCAGGAGTAAATACCTTAATGGTTGGAAATCCCTTGATTCTATATTCCATGGTGCAACAACTCAAAAACGACACTCGTGTCAGAGTTTAGAACCTATGGTGCCCATATAATACCCCTTATGCATCTAAATCCCTGCAAAGAAAAAGGCATAAATAATAAAAACCATGAAAATAATTTCATCTGGAGGTGATAGTAAAAATTGCACCTAAATTATACGAGTAAAACAAGAGGTGCTCGAAATCGAAAATCAACACAACATTTAGGCACCTTCAAATTCAAGCTTCTATGATCCATTTGATTATTTGAAAACATTTTTGGAAGAAATCACATTGGTATAATTTGGCCGACACGTTTCGAACCAACTAGTGTGGTTCATCGTCAGGACAAGTTGGAGAGATAGTTCTAGATTACAAGTTAAATAGTCAAAGCAAAAAATCCAACAGTAACTAACCAACGGTTACCGTTGGATTTTTTGCTTTGACTATTTAACTTGTAATCTAGATCTGTCTCTCCAACTTGTCCTGACGATGAACAACACTAGTTGGTCCGTTGGATTTTTTGCTTTGACTATTTAACTTGTAATCTAGATCTGTCTCTCCAACTTGTCCTGACGATGAACCACACTAGTTCGTTCGAAATGCATCGGCCAAATTATACCAATGTGATTTCTTCCAAAAATGTTTTCACATAATTTAGGCACCTTACCGGCTTATGAATTGCAAGTAATTTATTGGATGCAAAAAGAAATGGTGCGGATATAGATTCAAGGGCGCAGAGTAAGATGGAAATTTGAGGATCTTAATGCACTCGAGGGGTCGAGGACCAAGACAAAGCAAGGTTACTGTCATGATGTATTATCACAAACCCTTATGCATATGTGTGATCATGCTTCAGGGTGAGTCAAGAAGAGCTTAAAATGACATGAGCACTTCGATCACATATGTCTAGAGCTACAAGGGCACAAGGGTATTATATCATCTTTGCAAGACCTAATGCTCATGTTGAGGTGAAGAATGGGCTAAGGACCTGAGGAAAAAGTGCTGCTATGACTCCCAAAATGATGCCATGTGATTCTGATGGGAGCGCACCCCTAGAGGCATGCAGATATGGTGACAACAGGGAGGGGATCACTCTTCTGACAATCTAGGGTTTCTCATAAACCCTAATATTGTCACTCTTACGAGAAGCCACCTTGAGCGCAATGCTCATTCAAATATAGGACATCCACTGATTACGATGCGTATCATGCAAAGATGAGTTTTAAAATCATAAGAGACTCTTAACGCATCAATGAAGCCATTAACCTTTAAAACCCTAATGTGGTCTGATGCCTATATCTGAGATAAAACATGATTCATGAATGTAATGCATGAAATGTGAGTGGGTGCACCAAAGGGGTTGGATAGGAAAGGTCGCGGGGAGAGCAACCGGTTGGGGTCCTATCAAAAACCCTAGAAGCTCGGGGTGAGTAGTGGGGTACCCAAAATTTTGAATATGCCCACAAATTTGGGTGGTGTTATAGCGGCTACAATAGGACCATAGTAGTACTATCGATGGACGCATCGTTGTATCTACCATACTCCTTATGCTAGGATCACCTCCATTGATCTGAGATCAATGAAACTGATCTAGGATCAGTATGAGTGGTTTGAGACACTCTCTTTTGATATTGATCTGGGATCAATGAAACTGACTTCGGGTCAGTAAGTGACATAACTCACTCTCTTTTGGAACTGATCTGGGATCAGTAAGAGTGGTATGACACACTCTCTTCATATGGAACTAACTTCGGGTCAGTAGAGAATGGTATAAGACATTCTCAATCAATTCTTCTTCTTCATGCTTCAGCAGAGCAGTGGAGGGCACTGATGGCAAAGATAGTACAATCTGGCAAATGGATCAGTTAATGGAGTTCTCCCTAGTTGAGAGGGAGTGTTAAAATTGGAAACTAGGGCCAAACTCCATGTAGGTCATCTTATTTATGGCAGCTAATATTTTTCTTGGATTCCTCTCATCGAGAGGTGTAGGATTGATCTAAAGATCATCCGATTCCGATAAGTATTCATGGATTTATGAATTTATTTGTGTTATAAGACAATTTGTCAAGGTCGACCAGCAACCAAATAACCCCCACATGTGCTCAACGTTTTAGTATAAAAGGAGATGATTTGAGAGTCATTTCACACACACTTCTCTCTTGATTTTCTCTCCACTCGCTTTGGGTTTTAGTGGAAGAGAAATCTAGGAGAGGGATGCCCTATCCGTAGTACTAAAGTGGATGATCTAGCCACAGTCTAAGGGAGAAGACCCCTGATTCTATACGCTGCCCAACCTGCCCTCTATGCTACCTAAAGGAGAGACATAGCACGGTGAAGAAGACCTATTCACGCTGCCCAAATACGCAGATCTATCCTGCCATAGCTACAGTAAGGAAGACCAAACAACGTAGGTTTTTGGAGGCTATTTCAGGGTTATATGTGAAGGTCGAGTTGCTATTAGGAGGGCCGAGATATCTTCCTAGAGGGTCAAGGCAGAGGAGGGTTGTTTGGGTTTGATGTGTGGGCCGTAAGCTACAACAAAGAGACATGGGACAATGTGGGTTGTTTTGGGGTCATGTTATACCCTCATCTTCAACGTGGGGGAAAAAGGTTTACACTAGCATAGGCCGCATTTCATAAGGGAAATTCTAGGCTAGATTTGAGGATGGTTAGGGACTGTTGTGTGCCCTAACCAATCCCATAAATTACAGCAGTAATAATGAAGTGACAATTAGCAACGTTTGTATGGTGTGTTGGTAGTAAGGAAGATCGGACAACAAGGTCACATGGTGCAGCAAAGGAAGATGGGACAGTAAGGTCACATCGTGCAACAAATGAAGATGGGGCAGCAAGGTCACATGGTGCAATAAAGGAAGATGGGACAATAGCTATGGCATGGCACAATTGTGACAACAGCTATGATGGGACAACAACAATACAATTGGGACAACAGCTGTGATGGGACAGCAGCAATACAAATGGGAGAACGCTATGACATGGTGCAACAATAGCTAATTGGGACAGCAATATGGTAAGTAAGGTACAACAAGCACATGGTGGCAAGCATGGTGCTACAAGCACATTGGGTAAGGTGCAATAAGCACATGGTGGAAAGCATGATGATGCAAGCATATGGGACAACAATATGGTAACATGGTACATCATGCCACATGGGACAGTGATGTGGCAGCATGGTGCAGCAATGGTACATGATGCAGTATAGTGAGGTACAGTATGAGGCAGCACTGGTGAGTGCAACAAGATGATAAGGTACAACAAGATGTTGCAGTAAAAGAAGGTGCAGCAATATGGTAATGAGGTCCAGCATAGTGATGATGGGTGCATTGTGGTGTAGCGCAGTGAGGTGGAGCGTGATGACGAGGTGCAACACAATGCACGGTGATGGAGTCACCTAGGAGAATCAGTTGAAGTAGCATGTCTTCAACTGAGTTCAGCTACCTCATGTATCATCTACTTAGAGATTATCTATGCTCTTATTTAGATAAGTTAAAGTGTTGAATTTTGTTGTATATGTACTCTCTCTCTCTCTCTCTCTCTCTCTCTCTCTCTCTCTCTCTCTCTCTCTCTCTGTTGAACTATTGAAGAACATATAAAAAGAATTAATCAAGGGTTTCCCCACATTGGGGTTTGTCCCCGGCTAGCGCCACATCTTGTTTCCTCTTGTCTTGGATTGTCTTTCGTAATCTATGTTTATGTTCTATCTGCAATTTACTTTAATGCTGATGTGATTGCTAATCTGGAAAAGATATTGAGTTAACTGTGAAAATTGAAATAAATTGCTCTAAGCATAGAACATACCTAAAATTAACGGTTATAGATCCCAAGAAAATACCATGGATCCCAATGAAGAGATATATGTCTAGATATTGGTACATAGATCTTAAGGTAGTATCGCATATCCTAATGTAATGCCATAGATCCCAAGGCATGTACACAAATATTAAGGCGTAGTACATGGATCTCAAGGCATGGGCGTAACTTATGCTTCGATATATGTGTCATTAAGTGGCAAACATATAAGTGACATCTCCTAACTTTCAATGTCTCATTTAACTGATGCACTTTAGTCTAAGTTCAACCATGGTGGGGACAACATTAACATTTATTATTGTAACACTCCTAAGACCAAGAGGTAGGTCCTAGATTCCTAGGTCAAGAGTAGGTAATATGATGGATAATTTACAGAAGGGGAAACAAAAACTTCATAAATCAACCTCCATAGTCATATATGATCTGTAAGTCTTCTTCTACTAGCTTTCAATAGCCAGGAGTCTTCATTTCTTCCATAGTGGCCTTCATAAGAGTGAGTTAGACTTTGAGTTACCACCTTAACCTTATTTTTTGTTACCCCTTCTTTCTTTTTCCTTTTTATCTATGTTTCCTTTCTTTCTTTATTGGTCATTTTATTTGAATACACATTGTTAAACACATAGGAATAGGGATAAGGGTGTTTTAGTGAGAAAACATAGCTCAAGCATTATTATTTTTTAAATTTTATTTTTGTTTATGGTTGCATCTGCTTCGAGCATTTTTCGTTATTTTAATGTTGATGTTCTTATACATGTGTCTTCATTCTTTTTCTTAAGACCTTAATGAATGACTTATGATAAGTTAATCACGTGCTGGGAAATATGATGGATGTTGTAGAAGTGAATAAAAAAGATGGAAAGTGTTAAACATTATTGGTATGTGAAATATGATACATTCCACCTAGTTCTCTAGTAGTACGACCTAACTCAAAAGACCACGACACTTATTTGGAAGAGAATTATGACCCACCATAGTGTCCCTTAACAAAAAAGTAAAAATTTAGCGTGTTGAAATGAATTATTAGATTACATTGGTATCTGTCACATTCATGACAAGCATGAGAAAAATTAAACATCATATCTAAGTAGGAAACCCACACATGAAACCATATTATATCAACTAAAGTGACCAAACTAAACAAGGAGAATTTGGCAACTAAAGTGACCAAACTAAACCAAAATAACAAGATAAGAGATGGTACACCATAGATGAGGTATTTGAAAACAACTAAGTAAATCTTAATAAGAGTTGAGATCATCATATAGTTGAAGACTAATTGAAAAGAGTGACTCTAAATCTGAATGTGATGAGCAATAATGCTCATGCTAACTAGAACACCACATTATAGAAGGGTGGCTCAATTACTAGTTGTCCATGTAGTTTCATCACATCAAATGCAAGGGAAACAAGTGGATATCCTTTATCATACAATAATTCAATTGTTCAAAAGCATCCTTTGCAAGGCCCCAATAAAAAAATGCATTTAAAACATTGGTCAATGTCTTGTCTCACACCATTCTCTAGCATGGTTTTCATAACCCTACTCGTATATTTCACTTGGGCATTCCTAAACTACTATTAATTAACTTGTGGACAATGGAATACATGGGCATATGAACACATTACAACATCTTATCCAAAGTGTTCCTTGGAGTGGTTGGATGTCCTTTATACAAGAAGGATTGCTTAAGCAAGTGCATAAAATGAGCTTCTTCACTTTTTTAGTGTTTTCATGTATACATAGATGTACAAACATAAAAGTATAAGAAACAACTAGAGGTACAACATTGCCTTCATCAAGAATAATACCTTGATGCAACATGCAATCTAAGAGTTTGATTTCCTTATCAAACTCTCTCCTACTTCAAAGGCTTGTAATAAGAATAATATAGGTTGTGGAATTGGCACAAACATCTAACTCTCTCACCTTATAAAAAAATATGGACAACCTCTTCTAAATTCCTATAATTGCACTAAGCATTCATCAATAATTCAAAGTATAGATATTTGGATTGAATTTACCTTCGATCTTCTCTTGAATAGTCTTACATGTTTCCTTTGATTTATTAGCATCGTAAATACCTTGGATGATGGTATTATATGAAAACCTGATTCAAAATCATGCCATGGCTTACCATCTCATTTAGAATATTCAATTCTTTGTTGACATTGTCCTCCCTGCAAAAAACCTTAATCATCTTAGTATAGGTCACAACATTGGTCATAAGATCAGGGCTTGTCTTACTCATGCCTTTCCATGGCTTATATGTATCTTGAACTCTACCTCTCTTGCAAAGCCTGTTAATAAGAGTATTCTATGTGATCATATTAAGGCTATATTCCCCAATCCTTGTGTCTTGAAAGAATCTCAAAGTTTCATCCACCTTGGAACAAAGAAGGCTCCATTATGAGAATATCGTAAGTGTAAACATCGAGCAAAACACTTCAATTACCATGGTTGTATAATACATCTTACCCATATTCATTTTCACTCTTTTTAAGAGCACACAATGAATAGATTATTGTAGGTCAAAACAAAGGGTGGAACCCCAAGCTCTTTCATTTTCTTAACAAGCCCAATGGGATCTTCAATTTTTCCTACACTTCCATAGCTTAAGATCAAACTATTAAAAACACAATATCCAATATACTCCATTGTTGACCATGTTAAATAAGATATCTCTTTTTAAATTTAGGTGTTTACCATGGAATAATATTCCCATTATCTCTTGAATCTTGTCATAATTGGTGACTCTAAGAATACAGTTTGATATTTCCAAACAAACTCTTCTCCATTTGATGCCCACCTTAACTTGACAATCCATTGAACCATAATAATCTTAGGATCCTTTGGACAATTCCATTTTTTCATGTTTTTTGGGTTAAAAATTTCCCCATTAACATCCAAGCAAATCGTGCCATTCACACAACAAGAGGAGTCCTTGTCATCAATGGGAGACACCTCACTTTTATGATCCTATAGTGAGGTACATGTGGTAGAGACACCCTCATGGCTATCTTTCGTCACCCTTGCATTTGTTATATTAAATTGATGTTACTCGTGGCTCCTCCACCTGCTTGCAATTTCTTCCTAATACTCCTTACACACCTCTCTCCTGGCCTATAGAGGATTTTGCTTGCATTGGATTAAATTTCCATCAAGTTCCTCAATCATTATAGTGTGAGGGATTATGATTTGATGGATACCTCGATCAATTTGCCTATTCATTTTCCAATTGGCTCGTGTGATGCTGTATTTTCACTTATGGTTCTCCTTTTCCCCCATTAATTGTGTTGTATCCCTTGTATCTACCATCCCTGCTTACTCTACACTCTCTCCCTTGCCTCTAACATCCCCGATTTCTCTCATCCCCTCTAGTTTGTCGGCTCTATCATTATGGCACACAAAGCCTCCTCTTTTCGTAGACCCACCCTAAATTTTTAGGTGGACAACTTTGACATACACAATGACCAACATTGCACTATTTTTATTTGAATTCTTTATCTAGAGCCTCAAGTGGAGCTCCTCTAGTCAAAGGTTGAACAACGAAATCAATTTTTTTAGCTCTATGGTTGATAAATTATAGTTTGAATGAGATAGGGGCTCAATGAAGGTAGACTTCTACAACATTTTCAGAGAGACATCATCTCCTACAGACACCCAATTCCACATTGACTTTAATATTATACTCTCAGATGCAGTGGAAAAAATTAGCAACGCTCAAAAACCTCCTCAAATCTTAAGTCCCCTTTAATACAATGCTTTTAAATTTTTAACTTACAAGTACTTTATAAAAAATACCAAACAAACCTATTTTTTGAATATATGTACCCACTTGCAGTAGCCATAACCATATTTTTCTCTGAGCTAGAAATTTTAGACGACCTCAGTTTGTTGAAATCTTAAAGTTTTGTGCTTCAACTTTGTCACCTCGACATAGAATTTATTAATACAAATTCTTGAGTTTCAATTAAAATAAAACCCACTATCTTAAAATAGGTTTTGAATGTGATGTTTGATTACATTAACTTGGTCCCATTTAAAGCAACAAATATTAGGCTTATAGGGAAGATCTCACATAGGAGGGAATCTTTATGACCATAATGGTTCTTTAGTTTGGTGTTGTCAAGTATAATTGGTTGTCTACCTTTATTGTGAATGGTTTTGTAGCCAGTAATATGCATATAACTTCAAATGGGTTTGAGATATACTTGGTTTTGGTTCATCTATAGCCATCTCATGCTTATCATGTCAAGATATAATATAGACAACTTTACTCTTGCTACCAAGTGTTAGGGCCTAAATCTACCTCAGGCTGAGAAAGGCAGGATCTAGGGTAACATCAAACCATGCTTAACCTGGTAGCTAGCCCTACCAGGTCAGGAGAGGGCTCTCTCCTTGTCAATATCAGGAAAATATATCAAATGAAACTTGAGATGACTGATGTAAAGACTACTTTTAGGCTAGGTATATGCTCAGAGGAGTTTGATTGAATTTGATGATGGTTTGTTGGCTCAAATGTGAAAGGCAGATTTGGGTCCGGGGAATGGACTCAGTTTTGCAGAGGTTTCTGTGGGGCAAGGTAGGAAAATGTTTTAGTATTTTAAATTGAATGAGATGGAGAGTCTTAGGACTGGTGAGGAGTTGGAGAGGGCATAAGAGTCTCAGGGATCCTCTTCAAATAGTAGAAAACATAAATAACCAAACAAACCCTAGGTAGAGCACTGCAATTTCAATGATTTCTACCTTTATCCTTGATTCATTTAGTTCAACTGAAAAAGAGAGAAAATGGCATACATAAAAACATGTAAAACTTGAATTACAGAAGAAGGCACAATACCAAATCAACTTGCCACAAGAATCCCACAAAAGGCTGCAAACCCTGGTCTATTCCTTTGCCAAACCGCAAAGATGAATGTACAATGCTACTCAAAGCTTTCACAAAAGTCCAACTTTTCCCAATGACTGAAAAACTACTAGATATAGGCAACAAACAACTCATGCTAGGCTTTAGGGGTCGAATTCATGAGTTTAGGAGCTGTTTCAACAAGATCTAAACTAAGAACTAAAAAGTAGGCAGTGGAATAGCTTGCCTCTAAAACCTAGGAAATTGATTCATTAAGTTTCAAACTACTTTTTCATGATGTATCTACCTCCATGAGTGAAATTTTAGCATATTTACATCAAAATCCATCAATTTACATCAAATTACATCATGAGTTTGAATATGAGAGAAATAAAATTCAAACTAAGAAAAAACTAGGCGAAAAACAGAATTTTTTGGGCAAAAAAGTCAATTTTCCATCCTATGCGCCATGCCACTGTCCCTGTACGTAGCGCCTTTTTGCAACTGATTTTGGAGGCCTTCCTGTGCACCAAATTTGCTCCAAGTGGGCTTGTTGGAAAGGTAGGTATGTCTACTTTCCAAAACCATTTGGAGTCCATTCTCCAAAAGTGAGTTCTCCCAACATTGCTTCCTGTGTGGCCAAAAAGGGGCAGAAAGGGCATTTTTGAGGTGTTTTTGACCCTTTTGGAAGCTCAAAACTTGACAAAATTTCTTGGCCATTTGTGGGCATTCATATTTTTGCTTGAGGAAGCCTCAGCCAATGTTTTGATTCTATCTTGGTCTTTCTTCCTCCTCAAATTTTTCCTCAATTTGGCCTTCAAGGTCCTTATTCTCGCTTTGCAAATCTTGTTTCTCGCCAAATAGTGATAGGCCATGTGCCTCAACATCTTTTTCTCTTTTTTGGCCTTCTCCAGCAAATTTTCCAAGTGCATGTTCATCTTCTCCAACCAAGACTCCTTGTCATTCTCTATCTCTTGTTCAATGGAAGTCAAAGTGACATGGTCCTCTTTGTCATTTTGCTTCTTTAGTTTTAACATTTCTAGCTCCATTAGGCTTTTCTTATCCTCCAACTATTTGTTCTCTTTCTTGTTTGTCATCTATATCATCCTCATGCATCTTCCCTTTTCCTTTGATTTGTTGCTTATGTTTCTCCATATAACTATCACTGAGTGTCTCTTCCTCATAGTCATACTCACTGTCTCTTTCCATAATGCTTGTCTTAGGAAAATGATGAGATGAAGGTAAGGTGGAAAAAATGATGATGAAAGAGGGATGAAAGAGAATAATGGTGATGAGTATGAAGAGATTTTACTCTTGGGAAATGAAATTATGGAAAGAAGGGAATAGTTTTGGGAGATTAGGGTTTAGTGAGGGATTTAGGGTTTTATGAGGGAATTAGTTACTTTAGGGGAGTAGGATATGGGAAAATAGGATAAATGGAGTGTATTAGGGTAATAAAAGAGTGAAAAGGGGTTTTGATGATGGATATAGTGGTTTTTAGGGAGTGATAGGGTTTGGGGATGCCAGTTAAGGTTTGGGAATAGTGGGAATTTGATAGCGTTTTTAGTTTTTAGTTTTGGGGATAGGGGAATAGATGAATGTGAATGAAAGAGGGAAGGGGGAAATGAGATGAGTGAAATGTAGTGAAGGGGAATCTAACTGATGCAAGGGGAGAAAATAGCAACAATGACAACTTTGAAACCCTAGACAGTTTTTTGAATGTGACTGTGCAACAAACTAGGGTTTTCCTTTTCACCTATTTACACACCATGAATGATGATCAAAACTTTTGCAATGGCACTATGGAATGCTTCACTTACTTGTTGAATGGAGATTGCACAAATTTGGAGCTTGGAAAAATGATTTGAGTGAAATTTGGGCTAAGCAGGTAGGTGCGCTACGCCACTACCAAGGTGCGCCACGCCCGTTCAAATTGCAGTGTAAAACCTGCACCAAGTGCACCACGCTAGCTGACAGGTGCGTAGGGCTTTTTGCAGGACACTTTTGGAGGCCTTCCTGGTGTCCAAATTGGGCACGGGATAGCTTGTTGGAAATCTTATCGAGTCTAATTTCCAACACAACTTTAATTTTTCAATTTGGAGTTCATTGTCCCTATCAAAAGTCAAATCTCCCAAGACTAGTCAAAATGTGCAAAATGAGGCTACCTAAAGGCAGAGTGCTGTTGCAGTCAACTTTTGAAGGTCTTCCTCAACTCCAAATTGAGCTCATGATAGCTCATTGGAAACCTATTTGTATATAGTTATCATTTGACTCATCAAGCAAGTCATTTTGCCAAACAAGTTAGGAGAAATATTGATTTTCCCAAGGCCACTCCAGAGGTGCAGCAACTCTCCTGAGGCAACTGTATTTTTGACATTTCTCTAAAAATATGACACCTGTGTAAAAAGTGAAGATGGTTTTTCTTACTTGGCCTATTTTGGAAACAAACCTCTCTCATTTTTCCCAAGTTCATCTTTTCTTGCTCAGAAACATCATTGGAGTAAAACCTATCCTGATGTGTAGAATAGGAGATTTGTCGAAATGAAGGGAAATGAAGGTGATAAGGGGCTTCTAAATTCTTGAGAAAATTTTTGGAAGTAGGGAGGGATGTTAGGAAATAGGGGAAAGTGGAATTTCAAAGATTGAGTGAGGGGAAGGGATCCAAAAGGACAAAACACGGACCTAGCCTAGAAAATTGTCAAATTGTAGCAAGAAATTAAGGTTTGTGCGAAAATGAGGAATTTGAGGGATATCAGTGATGGGATGTGTTTAATAAGGTACATTAAGGATAGGGGAAGGTGTATGAACATCAAGATACAAGTTTTGTTGATTATTTGACCATCCAAGAGAATTACCTTCAAAACCATAGCAGAGGGAAATGAACCTTACCTAGGCACAACTGAAGCATGAACAAGGTGTAAAATGACCCATTGGAACCTGACATGATGATGAAAACCCTCTGAATGATGGTACACTCGGCTAAATGGTGACATGGACCAACATTTGGACAACTTTGAAAGGAGTGAAAACAAACCCTTGACCTAATACCTAGTGACCAAATTTTACTTGAAGATTCTCTGAAATGACAAAATTTGACTGTAACATCCTAAAACCACTTTGTAAGAGCATATTTGATCACTGGTGGAAGGCTTCAAAGACTGACAGTAACACCAAGCTCCACAATTGGGTTGTATCAACAACATTTGTGAATAGTTTAGAAGAAGAAAGAAAATGCACATGCCAAAGAGACACAAGCACATTACCACAATTTCCATTGCCAAAAAATTGAATTTGCATCACTATACTTAAGATTTTGTAGTTTAATCTTGTGTCTTGAAGCAAAAATAAAATAGAGATTGAACTATAAACTTGTGTTGTGTTGTTGGGTTGTTGATCAAGAATAAATAATAAGCATGAATTTTGTTTTATTCAAACAATACACATATTAATACAAAATGTATAACTATTAGATTTATCTTCTAAGGTCACTTGGACTCCTAATTCACGTTCCAAACAATAACCTTAACAAATTAGGTGTCTTACATCATCCCCTTAATCCAAAGGGGTGTAAGTGAGTCCAAGTAGAGAGATGAAGGATAGCTTCCAATGGTTGAACATGCTCTTTGAATCTGGTTGTTCTTGGATGATCACAAACCAATGGCTAATATAAGCCAAAGTATTCCACTAAATGGTGGTTTAATGTTGACTATTAACTGTGGAACTCGACTTTGAGGCTCAACAATTCCTAAAACATTTCTTGATTTAGCTAGAAGTTGATGTCTTCTACAAAGTGGAAGAACTAATAAATGGTGATTTTAAGATGACCAAAAATTGTTGGAACTTAGCTCTAAGTCTCAGTTGTTGTCAAAACATTTCTAAACTTGGCTAAAAGTTGAAGTCTTTTGTTGAATGGAAGTGCTTACAAATGACCATTTGAAGATGACTGCAAACTGATGTTGTTTTGAAGATGGTCGCAAAGTGAATCGAGCTCATGGATTTGACTATGATTATAGCTCTAACTATGGCTTAGGCTTGAGGCTCCGGTTCTCGTTGTGGCTTAGGTTTTCTTGTACATGCTTCATTGATAGGGCTTCACAATTAAAAACTTGGTTGTCAATTGATGGTATTATACACCTCTTATTAGATACAAAGTGAGAGGATGAAAATCTTTCCATGATGCTCACAAGGATGAAGGTAAAAAACTATGACCCTCCATGTGGTGAACTCAATGAGTGTGTCGACTTCTATTGATTTACAATGTAGTTTAACTAGTAGACTTATAAAAAAACTAGTTGCAAGTTACCTATGTTCTTGATTCTAAAGTTGAACTGATTGATATTCTTAATACCCACAAGCTTAAAGAACACCATGAATTAGCGCCTTTGCACACAAAATTCCAAAACTAGAATATGTTTTTCCATAATCCAAGCTTAATGCATCCCTTATGTTCAAAGAATTCATGGCGTAGCATCTTCTCCACGTGGTATCTCTAGGTGTGCCTTCGATGATCCAAAATCACTTCATTCAGGATTATTGTGGGTGCCTTTGAGGATACCAATTCATGTATACACATAATATTTATGTTCTTTGAAAAGTACCACTCTAACGCAACGCTGACGTGTTCTTCTTTGACATCTCGTTGGATACACATATATATCAAAACCTTTGCTTTAATATAACATTGATTTGTGATTTCCAACTCATTTTACAATGATCCAAGGTTGATATTGACTGTCGAAAGGCCTTCAAGCTTTTAGCTTTCCTTCGTAGTCATAAAATGATACCGTGCTTTGGTGACATGAAGCTCAACTAGTTTTGTTACTAGTATTCTTTACTGCTTTATCTTGTATTTGGACCATACTTTCCAATGCCTCTATTCATCTCTTCGTCTTTCCCATCCCACGGCTCAGTCTCCTCAATCACAAGAATAGATTCTAGGGGAAATTACCTTTACCTCCTCCCCCTGCATCCTTCACAAAATCACAAGATGTTCAAGCTCAAATGCACTCGAAGTGGAGCATAGACACTCCTTTTGCAGTTCGGAGCTATGAAGGTTGGATACTCATAGCCACCCACATGGACTGCTAAGAGCAGGATGCTTTCCTGTTGTTGTCCACGCGTAGCTATATGAACTTCTTTTGAATTTTTTTGCTGTAGACATGAGTTGTTGTAGGTAATGATCCCTTCATTCTGCTTTTGTGTCTAAAATGTCGGGCAGGAAACTAACAAAATAGATTGTGAAGCAACACATGTGGTTCCCAATACATCCTAGCTTATAAGCCTCACTGCTTCCGGAGGAGAAACATTCGTCTCAAGCTGCTCAAGGGCAAAGGATTCAATCGCAGAAGTTGTCCTTGCACCTTCATAGGAACTGGACTCTCCTTATCCGAACCTAAGATCGAGATTGTAGGAAAGCTTTGCACGTTGAACCTGCTCATCAAACTCTTCTCCACATCACAAATGAAGTGGCCCATATTCACCTTACCCTTCAAGCTATTTGCAGCTTTCTTCCACTCTCGAGCAAGTTTTTCGCAGCATCCACACCAGGGAGCATAACATTCAACAAGCCATTGATCTTTATTTTTGAGGACAATGTCATCAAAGTTGCTTGAAGTGAGCTCTATCGATGACCTTGACGAACTTTTCTTATTTGATCCAGTCTTCCCATTTAGTCGGTCTTTAACAACAGTTTTCAACTGCTGAATTGAAAATTCGGCTATTGGTTTTGCATCCTTTGCTCCTTGATAGTCTAATGGGGGATTTCTAGGATCAAATACCTTAATGGTTGGAAATCCCTTGATTCCGTATTCCATGGTGCAACAACTCAACAAGGACACTCGTGTCAGAGTTTAGAACCTGTGGTGCCCATATAATACCCCTTATGCTCCATTTAAATCCCTACAAAGAAAAAGGGATAAATAATTAAAACCATGAAAATAATTTCATCTGGAGGTGATAGTAAAAATTCCAACTAAATTATACGAGTAAAACAAGAGGTGCTTGAAACCGAAAATCAACACAACATTTAGGCACCTTACCGAACTTATGAATTGCAAGCAATTTATGTGATGCAAAAAGAAATGGTGCGACTGTAGATTCAAGGGCGCGGAGTAAGATGGAAATTTGAGGAATCTTAATGCACTCGAGGGGACGAGGACCAAGACAAAGCAAGGTTATTGTCATGATGTATTATCACAAACCCTTATGCATATGTGTGTTCATGCTTCGGGGTGAGTCAGGAAGAGCTTAAATGACATGAGTACTTCGATCACATATGTCTAGAGCTACAAGGGTGCAAGGGTAGTATATAATCTTTGCAAGCCGTAATGCTCATGTTGAGGTGAAGAATTGGCCAAGGACCTGAGGAAAAAATGCTGCTATGACTCCCAAAATGATGTTATGTGATTCTGATGGGAGCGCACCCCTAGAGGCATGCAGATATGGTGAAAACAGGGAGGGGATCACTCTTCCGACAATCTTGGGTTTCTCATAAACCCTAATATTGTCACTCTTACGAGAAGCCACCTTGAACGCAATGCTCATTCAAATATAGGACACCCACTGATCGCGATGCGTATCATGCAAAGATGAGTTTTAAAATCATAAGAGACTCTTAACGCATCAATGAAGCCATTAACCTTCAAAACCCTAATGCGGTCTGAGACCTATATCTAAGATAAAACATGATTCATGAATGTAATGCATGAAACATGAGTGGGTGCACCAAAGGGGTTGGATAGGAAAGGTCGTGGGGAGAGCAACTGGTTGGGGTCCTATCAAAAACTCTAGAAGCTCGGGGTGAGTGGTGGGGTACCCAAAATTTTGAATATGCCCAAAAATTTGGGTGGTGTTGTAGCAGCTACAACAGGACCATAGTAGTACTATCGATGGATGCATCGTTCTATCTACCGTACTCCCTATGCTATGATCACCTCCATTTATCTGGGATCAATGAAACTGATCTAGGATCAGTATGAGTGGTTTGAGACACTCTCTTTTGATATTGATCTGGGATCAATGAAACTGACTTCGGGTCAGTAAGTGACATAACTCACTCTCTTTTGGAACTGATATGGGATCAGTAAGAGTGGTATGACACACTCTCTTCATATGGAACTGACTTCAGGTCAGTAGAGAATGGTATAAGACATTCTCGATCAATTCTTCTTCTTCATGCTTCAGCAGAGTAGTGCAGGGCACTGATGGCAGAGATAGTACAATCTGGCAGATGGATCAGCGAATGGAGTTCTCCCTACTTGAGAGGGAGTGTTAAAATTGGATACTAGGGCCAAACTCCATGAAGGTCATCTTATTTATGGCAACTAATATTTTTCTTGGATTCCTCTCATCGAGAGGTGTAGGATTGATCTAAAGATCATCCAATTCCGATAAGTATTCATGGAATTATGAATTTATTTGTGTTATAAGACAATTTGTCAAGGTCGGCCAGCAACCAAATAACCCCCACATGTGCTTAACGTTTTAGTATAAAAGGAGATGACTTGAGAGTAATTTCACACACACTTCTCTCTTGATTTTCTCTCCACTCGCTTTGGGTTTTAGTGGAAGAGAAATCTAGGAGAAGGATGCCCTAGCCACAATCGTAAAGGATGCCCTGGCCGCAGTACTAAAGTGGATGATCTAGCCGTAGTCCAAGGGAGAAGACCCCTGATTCTATGTGTTGCCCGACCTTCCCTCTACGCTGCCTAAAGGAGAGACATAGCACGGTGAAGAAGACCTATTCACGCTGCCCAAATACGCAGATCTATCCTACCCTAGCTGCAGTAAGGAAGACCAAATAGCGTGGGTTTTTGGAGGTTGTTTCAGGGTTATATGCGAAGGTCGAGTTGTTGTTAGGAGGGCCAAGATATCTTCCTAGAGGGTCAAGGCAGAGGAGGGGTGTTTGGGTTTGATGTGTGGGCAGTAAGCTACAACAAAGATACATGGGACAGTGTGGGCTGTTTTGGGGTCATGTTACACCCTCATCTTCAACGTGGAGGCAAAGGGTTTACACTAGCATAGGCCACATTTCATAAGGGAAATTCTAGGCCAGATTTGAGGACGGTTAGGCACTTTTGTGTGCCCTAACCAGTCCTAGAAATTACAGCAGTAATGAAGTGACAATCAGCAATGATTGTATGGTGTGTTGGCAACAAGGAAGATGGGACAACAAGGTCACATGGTGCAGCAAAGGAAGATGGGACACCAAGGTCACATGGTGCAACAAAGGAAGATGGGGCAGCAAGGTCACATGGTGCAACAAAGGAAGATGGGACAGCAGCTATGGCATGGCATAATTGGGACAACAATTGTGATGGGACAACAACAATACAATTGGGACAACAGCTGTGATGGGACAAGAACAATACAATTGGGACAACGCTATGACATGGTGCAACAATAGCTAATTGGGACAGCAATATGGTAAGAAAGGTACAACAAGCACATCGTGGCAAGCATGGTGCTGCAAGCACATTGGGCAAGGTGCAGTAAGAACATGGTGGAAAGCATGATTGTTATGAAACCAGCTCAAGAAAAGATAGATCAACGCCTTATAATTCAGCCTCTTCGAGGGGGCAACCTCCTTTACATTACATAAATGAACAATTCTTGGATGATTCAAATGATAAAACCTCCTTTCTATATATAGGAGTCTAAGGAGT
>APFE031224832.1:266474-314619 GCA_000404065.3 Pinus taeda | reverse complement strand
ATCTTGTTTCCTCTTGTCTTGGATTGTCTTCTGCGATCTATGTTTATGTTCTATCTGCAATTTACTTTAATGTTGATGTGATTGCTAGTCTGGAAAAGATATTAAGCTAACTGTGAAAATTGAAATAAATTGCTCTAAGCATAGAACATACCTAAAATTAGCAGTTATAGATCCCAAGAAAATACCATGGATCCCAATGAAGAGATATATGTCTAGATATTGGTACATAGATCTTAAGGTAGTATCGCATATCCTAATGTAATGCCATAGATCCCAAGCCAGGTACACAAATATTAAGGCGTAGTACATGGATCTCAAGGCATGGGTGTAACTTATGCTTCAATATATGTGTCATTAAGTGGCAAACATATAAGTGACATCTCCTAACTTTCAATGTCTCATTTAACTGATGCACTTTAGTCTAAGTTCAACCATGGTGGGGACAACATTACCATTTATTATTGTAACACTCCAAAGACCAAGAGGTAGGTCCTAGATTCCTAGGTCAAGAGTAGGTAATATGATGGATAATTTACAGAAGGGGAAATGAAAACTTCATAAATCAACCTCCATAGTCATATATGATCTGTAAGTCTTCTTCTACTAGCTTTCAAGAGGCATGAGTCTTCATTTCTTCCACAATGGCCTTCATGAGAGTGAGTTAGACTTTGAGTTACCACCTTAACCTTATTTTTTGCTACCCCTTCTTTCTTTTGCCTTTTTATTTATGTTTCCTTTCTTTCTTTATTGGTCATTTTATTTGAATACACATTGTTAAACACATAGGAATAGGGATAAGGGTGTTTTAGTGAGAAAACATAGCTCAAGCATTATTATTTTTTTAATTTTAATTTTGTTTATGGTTGCATCTACCTCGAGCATTTTCGTTATTTTAATGTTGAGGCTCTTATACATGTGTCTTCATTATTTTTCTTAAGACCTTAATGAATGACTTATGATAAGTTAATCATGTGCTGGGAAATATGATGGATGTTGTAGAAGTGAATAAAAAAGATGGAAAGTGTTAAACATTATTGTTATGTGAAATATGATACATTCCACCTTTTCTCTAGCAGTACGACCTAACTCAAAAGACCACGACACTTATCTGGAAGAGAATTATGACCCACCATAGTGTCCCTTAACAAAAAAGTAAAAATTTAGTGTGTTGAAATGAATTATTATATTAGATTGACATCTGTCACATTCATGACAAGCATGAGAAAAATTAAACATCATATCTAAGTTGGAAACACATACACGAAACCATATTATATCAACTAAAGTGACCAAACTAAACAAGGAGAATTTGGCAACTAAAGTGACCAAACTAAACCAAAATAACAAGATAAGAGATGGTACACCATGGATGAGGTATTTGAAAAAAACTAAGTAAATATTAATAAGAGGTGAGATCATCATATAGTTGAAGAATAACTGAAAAGAATGACTCTAAATCTGAATGTGATGAGCAATAATGCTCATGCTAACTGGAACACCACATTACTAGAAGGTTGGCTCAGTTACTAGTTGTCCATGTAGTTTCATCACATCAAATGCAAGGGAAACAAGTGGATATCCTTTATCATACAATAATTCAATTGTTCAAAAGCATCATTTACAAGGCCCCAATAAAAAATTGCATTTAAAACATTGATCAATGTCTTGTCTCATGTCATTCTCTAGCATGGTTTTCATAACCCTACTCGTATATTTCACTTGGGCATTCCTAAACTACTATTAATTAACATGTGGACAATGGAGTTCATGGGCATATGAACACATTACAACATCTTATCCAAAGTGTTCCTTGGAGTGGTTGGATGTCCTTTATACAAGAAGGATTGCTTAAGCAAATGCATAAAATGAGCTTCTTCATTTTTTTAGTGTTTTCATGTATACATAGATGTACAAACATAGGAGTATAAGAAACAACTAGAGGTACACCATTACCTTCATCAAGAAAAATACCTTGATGCAACATGCAATCTAAGAGTTTGATTTCCTTATCAAACTCTCTCCTACTTCAAAGGCTTGTAATAAGAATAATATAGGTTGTGGAATTGGCACAAACATCTAACTCTCTCACCTTATAAAAAAATATGGACAACCGCTTCTAAATTCCTATAATTGCACTAAGCATTCATCAATAATTCAAAGTATAGATATTTGGATTGAATTTACCTTCGATCTTCTCTTGAATAGTCTTACATGTTTCCTTTGATTTATTAGCATCGTAAATAACTTGGATGATGGTATTATATGAAAACCTGATTCAAAATCATGCCATGGCTTACCATCTCATTTAGAATATTCAATTCTTTGTTGACATTGTCCTCCCTGCAAAAAACCTTAATCATCTTGGTATAGGTCACAACATTGGTCATAAGATCAGGGCTTGTCTTACTCATGCCTTTCCATGGCTTATATGTATCTTGAACTCTACCTTTCTTGCAAAGCCCGTTAATAAGAGTATTCTATGTGATCATATTAAGACTATATTCCCCATTCCTTGTGTCTTGAAAGAATCTCAAAGTTGCATCCACCTTGGAACAAAGAAGGCTCCATTATGAGAATATAGTAAGTGTAAACATCGAGCAAAACACTTCAATTACCATGGTTGTATAATACATCTTACCCATATTCGTTTTCACTCTTTTTAAGAGCACGCAATGAATAGATTATTATAGGTCAAAACAAGGGGTGGAACCCCAAGCTCTTTCATTTTCTTAAAAATTCCAATGGGATCTTGAATTTTTCCTACACTTTCATAGCTTAAGATCAAACTATTAAAAACACAATATCCAATATACTCCATTGTTGACCATGTTAAATAAGATATCTCTTTTTAAATTTAGGTGTTTACCATGGAATAATATTCCCATTATCTCTTGAATCTTGTCATAATTGGTGACTCTAAGAATACAGTTTGATATTTCCAAACAAACTCTTCTCCATTTGATGCCTACCTTAACTTGACAATCCATTGAACCATAATAGTCTTAGGATCCTTTGGACAATTCCATTTTTTCATGTTTTTTGGGTTAACAATTTCCCCGTTAACATCCAAGCAAATCATGCCATTCACACAACAAGAGGAGTCCTTGTCATCAATGGGAGACACCTCACTTTTATGATCCTATAGTGAGGTACATGTGGTAGAGACACCCTCATGGCTATCTTTCGTCACCCTTGCATTTGTTATATTAAATTGATGTTACTCGTGGCTCCTCCACCTACTTGCAATTTCTTCCTAATACTCCTTACACACCTCTCTCCTGGTCTATAGGGGATTTTGCTTACATTGGATGAAATTTCCATCAAGTTCCTCAATCATTATAATGTGAGGGATTATGATTTGATGGATATCTCGATCAATTTTCCTATATTCATTTTCCAATTGGTTCGTGTGATGTTGTAATTTCACTTATGGTTCTCCTTTTCCCCCATTATTTGTGTTGTCTCCCTTGTATCTACCATCCCTACTTACTCTGCACTCTCTCCCCTGCCTCTAACATCCCCGATTTCTCTCATCCCCTCTAGTTTGTCGGCTCTATCATTATGGCACACAAAGCCTCCTCTTTTCGTAGACCCACCCTAACTCTTTAGGTGGACGACTTTGACATACACAATGACCAACATTGCACTATTTTTATTTGAGTTCTTTGTCTAGAGCCTCAAGTGGAGCTCCTCTAGTCAAAGGTTGAACAACGAAATCAATTTTTTAAGCTCTATAGTTGATGAAATATAGTTTGAACGAGATAGGGGCTCAATGAAGGTAGACTTCTCCAACATTTTCAGAGATACATCATCTCCTACAGACACCTAATTCCACATTGACTTTAATATTCTAGTCTCAGATGCAGTGGAAAAAATTAGCAACGCTCAAAAACCTCCTCAAATCTTAAGTTCCCTTTAATACAATGTTTTTATATTTTTAATTTACAAGTATTTTATAAAAAATACCAAACAAACCTATTTTTTGAATATATGTGCCCACTTGCAGTAGCCATAACAATATTTTTCTCTGAGCTAGAAATTTTAGACGACCTCAGTTTGTTGAAATCTTAAATTTTTGTGCTTCAACTTTGTCACCTCGACATAGACTTTATTCATACAAATTCTTGAGTTTCAATTAAAATAAAACCCACTATGTTAAAATAGGTTTTGTATGTGATGTTTGATTACATTAACTTGGTCCAATTTAAAGCAACAAATATTAGGCTTGTAGGGAAGATCTCACATAGGAGGGAATCTTTATGACCATAATGGTTCTTCAGTTTGGTGTTGTCAAGTATAATTGGTTGTCTACCTTTATTGTCAATGGTTTTGTAGCTAGTAATATGCATATAACTTCAAATGGGTTTGAGATATACTTAGTTTTGGTTCTTCTATAGCCATCTCATGCTTATCATGTCAAGATATAATATAGACAACTTTACTCTTGCTACCAAGCTCCACAATTGTGTTGTATCAACATTTGTGAATAGTTTAGAAGAAGAAAGAAAATGCACATGCCAAAGAGACACAAGCACATTACCACAATTTCCATTGCCAAAAAATTGAATTTGCGTCACTATACTTAAGATTTTGTAGTTTAATCTTGTGTCTTGAAGCAAAAATAAAATAGAGATTGAACTCTAAACTTGTGTTGCGCTATTGGGTTGTTGATCAAGAATAAATAATAAGCATGAATTTTGTTTTATTCAAACAATACACATATTAATACAAAATGCAGAACTACTGGATTTATCTTCTAAGGTCACTTGGACTTGTAATTCACGTTCCAAACAATAACCTTAAGAAATTAGGTATCTAACATCCTCCCCTTAATCCAAAGCGGTGTAAGTGAGTCCAAGTAGAGAGATGAAGGATAGCTTCCATTGGTTGAACATGCTCTCTGAATTAGGTTGTTCTTGGATGATCACAAACCAATGGCTAATATAAGCCAAAGTATTCCACTAAATGGTGGTTTAATGTTGACTATTAACTGTGGAACTCGACTTTGAGGCTCAACAATTCCTAAAAAATTTCTTGATTTAGCTGGAAGTTGATGTCTTCTACAGAGTGGAAGAACTAATAAATGGTGATTTTAAGATGACCAAAAATTGTTGGAACTTAGCTCTAAGTCTCAGTTGTTGTCAAAACATTTCTAAACTTGGCTAAAAGTTGAAGTCTTTTGTTGATTGGAAGTGCTTACAAATGACGATTTAAAGATGACTGCAAACTGATGTTGTTTTGAAGATGGTTGCAAATTGAATTGAGCTCATGGATTTGACTATGATTATAGCTCTAACTATGGCTTAGGCTTGAGGCTCTGGTTCTCGTTGTGGCTTAGGTTTGCTTGTACATGCTTCATTGATAGGGCTTCACAATTAAAAATTTGGTTGTCAATCGATGGTATTATACACCTCTTATTAGATACAAAGTGAGAGGATGAAAATCTTTCCACGGCGCTCACAAGGATGAAGGTAAAAAACTATGACCCTCCATGTGGTGAACTCAATGAGTGTGTCAACTTCTATTGATTTACAATGTAGTTTAACTAGTAGACTTATAAAAAAACTAGTTGCAAGTTACCTATGTTCTTGATTCTAAAGTTGAACTGATTGGTATTCTTAATACCCACAAGCTTAAAGAACACCATGAATTAGCGCCTTTGCACACAAAATTCCAAAACTAGAATATGTTTTTCCGTAATCCAAGCTTAATGCACCCCGTATGTTCAAAGAATTCATGGCCAAATCCAACAATGTTGATGGAGACTACATTGAGTCTACCAATTTCCAACGCCGTACCTTGTTTGGTAAGACACAAGGAATGGTGGACGTGTGAGTGGAGAATGGGCATGCCAAAGTATGAGAGATAAGTTTTAGGTCATAGAGAGGGAGCTCGACAAAGTCATAGATAATGAGCATCTAGTGGGATGTAGATTGAAATGACTAGGGTTCCATATATGCACAAAATAACACAATAACACCTAACGCATACATAAAAAAACAAGTATAAAGCATCGAGCAAGACATGCAAAGAGACTCTAGAACTACGAGCAGAGAAAACAAGTGTGGAATGGTAGAGATGACACATGTAGCACTGACAAACCCTAAATAACACCTAAGCTTTAATGTCTCCATTAAATTATGCTTTAATGCCTCCTTTAAATTATGAGTTATATATAATGATAAACCTAAATTATATTTTCATAAAAATAATATATATATATATTTTATAGCGATAAAATTCATATTCTAAAATCTCTTAGACTCCAAATAATAATAATGATTCACACTCCTCACCATAATCTTTATAAATTAAATATCTAACATCATGATACAGTTTTGATTGATATACCTACCTTACAATAATAATAAATAACCCACTCCATCATGATAAATTAACAAACAATTTACCTTATAGACCATTGCGTTCGGAAGTTACTATTTCACAAAGTGGGGGGACCGTTGAAATGTCATCATGTTTATTAATGTATTTGGTGGGAGTAACTCTATTTTCTGTCAGCGCGTCAATATCCAAAAGACATTTTGGTGATTCGAAGTTCGTACAAATAGAAAAAGAAAACATATATATATTCTCGAACCTTATCCATTCGTAATCCGATCCTCGATCGTCTCTCCCTTGCGACTCACGAGCGCGTTACGTAGATACATGCACCGGGGTGGAGTTAGTGGGGAATAGGTTTAGTCAGGAGAGAGGAGAGAGAATTTTGAAATGAAACAAAGGGCGTACAAACTGTGGAACAGTAGGTGGATTTATTTTACTGTGGATTCATCCCTCTCTATGGATTGAAAATATATTATTATTATTTTTCATATTTTCATGAATAATTTTATATATTTATTTATTAAATATTTTTTTAATAATCTTATAAGAAATACTGCATTATCATCTATCGTTCAAAAAATAAAATTATTAATTTGGAATAATAGATTTAGAAGGATGAGACAGTTAGGACAGCGTTAGTTATAATTTTTTATTAAAAGGTGGCCAGGGTTAGTGTAGATTCTGAATATAGAATAAGTTGATAACCAGGTGGGGTTTGGGTTTAATTTTTTAAAGTAAAATAAAATGTTTAAGGAGATTAAAAATAAATTATTAAAAAGAAATTGATAAGTTATTTTTTTTAGTTATAACCCGTAATTAAAAGATTAGTGGGAGTTAAATGGAGAATAATTCGGGGAAATTGGGAGATAAGAATTTTGGAGAATCAATAATTCAATGGTTTGTAATCATTATTATATGTAGATATGACTATTTTCATTAATGTTACAAACATGACTTTACTAAATTTATTGAGAGACAAACCCAACACTAAGGAAATGAATTGTTAGATTTTTTTACTCTTTAAAATGAAGATATGATGAGCTTTCATCCACTTATATATCACGAATATTTTTTTTTAAATAAATTTTAATTTTAAAATATTATTATTTTAAAATAAAAAAATGAAAAGAAAAACTAATTAACTTAACTAATTAGTAAGTTAATAAAATTTTATATTTTAAAAAATGAAATTCCATAGATTGTAAAAGAACTAATAAGATAGGCGTAGTCTAATTTATAGATGAAATGGTTTTTTTCACGATATTTTTCATGATTTTTTAAAACTTAAGTTTAAGTTGTTTAATTTGTAGAATTTGAGTGTTTCAAGGCAGGATGCTGAATCCATTTATGCATTCAAAAATGCATTTTAAATAACACAAAATCACATTATTTCTTGAAATTATTTTATTGGGTGGAAAGTCAATTTCGTCTATAAGTTAGATGTCTATTTCATCTATAAGTTAGACTACGCCAATAAGATATGCACATCTTACTGGGTGAAAAAACCAATAAGATATACACACGTTACTGGGTGAAAAAGCCAATAATATATACACACGTGACTGGGTGAAAAAGCCAATAAGATATACGTGAAAAAGCCAATAAGATATACACACGTTCCTGGGTGAAAAAGTCAATTTCGTCTATAAGTTAGATATTTATTTCATCTATAAAGTAGACTATAAATTAGACTATGCCAATATGATATACACACTAAATTACTTTTATAAATAAATTAAAATAATGAAAAAAGTTTAAAATAAAGAATTATATGTTTAAATATGAGAATAACATAAATTGAGAAAAGAATCAATACTCAAAATTAATAATAAGAGGTATATCAATAATAATGATTGTGAATTCCATTAAAATTAATTTTACTATATTAAATTTTTAAATAATTATTTAAATTAGTTTTTTTTTTTTATTTGTAAAATATAATATAATTTTTTTAAATATAATTTTAAATTTATATTTATATATATATATATTATATATAACAAAAATTAGTATAATTATATTAAATTTGTGTCTAATCACAACAAATACTCAAGAAATTTTACATTGTGATCTCCTTCTTGCAAGTGCCTATGGTTGATGTTGCCTATTAGCACTCTTAACGGAGTACATATTATGTCAAGATTCAAGTACATTCGTGTAGGTATAAACTCTATAGAGACTACTAAGCAAAAAACAAAATTTGCAACGGTACATGTTTCACTTACACTTATCTACTTTGTTGGTGGCCAATTAAGATTTGGATGTTTGTCCACCTTGTCTCCAATTCTCATTATTGTAGTCATCAAGTATGGTGTTTAGGAGTTGGACATGCTCCTGCAGTTCCACTATCTAGAGCAGAGAGCCTCAGTGTCATCTTGTTGCCTGGCTACACTAGTTGTCAAGGCTTGAACCTCCTCCAACGCTTGCACACTTGTCACCATTTGCTCCTTCAGCTTCAGATTCATCACTACCAAATCTAAACGGAGGATATCCAATTTCTTCAACAATTGATTGACCTTAACATTGCAGCCAGAATTGGTATCCCATATAGAGCTATTGTTGCTCATTGTTTCATCTTCGCCACATTATGTTTTCTTTTTTCTTTACACCGTGGCATGAATTCACCGACTTTTCAAGGCAGTTGTCTATAATGCGACTTTTTGAAAGCTTTTCTGGTGGGTTTTTTCGGTCAAAATCCGGCAGCAATTTATTGGAATCGCAAGTTTGATAGCTAGTTTCTGCACAATCAAAGCGTCCCAAGGGTTTTTCAGGGTGCTGAATCCAAATATACAGTTAAAAAACCATTTTAACTGCAACAAATCAAGATTTAACCTCAATTTCTTCCATCGAATTCCGTCACCAGAATCTCCAAAAAATCACATTATAGACAACTCCCTTTTCGAGTCCTTTCTCGCTATGGATGAAAATACCGACAAAGGTTGTGCTCCAAGAGACCCAAAGTGTACATTTACTTTTTTGCCCCAAACCAGTGGGCAAAGCTTGAAGACACAGAGTCCATACAAACTGACTACATGACCATGCTTATTTGGAGAGTTCGTGCACTGTTGAGTCATACAAGGCTACAAACTAGAGCCTATATTTGCATCGATAATCATCCAAGAAAGTTGATAGACATTACCAGTCTCACCTGCGCCAAAATTCTTTCCAGGGTGTCTCTTCAGAGGCTGAGCCTAGTGACTATTGTAAATTAGCTCTCCACGATATGCCAACTTACCAGTAACTAGGTACTAATCAACGTCCAACCAAATCTTGTTGCAATCATACGTTTTTCCGTTCCCAGCTCGTTATACGAGGCTGAATGAACAATGAATTTGGGTTTAACTAGTGCAAACAGAGTTTCGCCAGTTTGGCGTCTACACGTTCTCCACGGAATTATCCACAACATATGACGATTTCTCCCCGAATGGAGAACTAAAATGGACAGCTCTCTTGGCTTGTAGTTTTCGTTTCTCCATAGATTTATTCATCTGACACTAAATCCCACATGCATGCATAGTTAAGGCAACATCACTCTTTGTAATTTCCTTGCTACGATACTTAATCAACAATTAAGTGGTTGTGCTACATTGAGGCCCAAGCTTATGTTGATTGTTGATTTCCTCTTTATTCAAGAATCTATTGAAGACTAATTCTCGATTATTATTCTTTGAATATTCAAGAATCGGATGGACATGGATTGCGGGGCTATACTGTGTTCGTCGAAATGTGCTCCATCCTCGTAATGGTTTTGATTAATATTCTTTGAATATTCAAGAATCGGATGGACATGGGTTGCGGGGCTATACTGTGTTCGTCAAAATGTGCTCCATCCTTGTAATGGTTTTGATTAATATTCTCTGAATATTCAAGAATCGGATGGACATGGGTTGCGGGGCTATACTGTGGCCGTTGAAATGTGCTCCATCCTTGTAATGGTTTCGATTTTATTCCCTGAATATTCAGGAACCAGACGGACATGGGTTGCGGGGCTATAATGTGGTCGTCGAAATGTGCTCCATCCTTGTAATGGTTTCGATTATTATTCTCTGAATATTCGGGAATCGGACGGACATGGGTTGCGGGGCTATACTGTGGTTGTCGAAATGTGCTCCATCCTTGTAATGGTTTCCAAATTACCTCATAAATCAGACAGACATGGGTTGCGGGGCTATACTGTGGTTGTCGAAATGTGCTTCATTCTTGTAATGGTTTCCAAATTACCTCATCTACATGCTTCAAATAAACTCACTCGGATTTGAATATTCAGGTTGTGGGGCTAAACTCGCTCGGATTTGAATATACATGGGTTGCGGGGCTATACTGTGGTTGTCGAAATGTGCTACGTCCTTGTAATGGTTTCCAAATTACCTCATCTACATGCTTCAAATAAACTCGCTCAGGTTTGAATATTCAAGTTGCGGGGCTAAACTCGCTCGGATTTGAATATACATGGGTTGCGGGGCTATACTATGGTTGTCGAAATGTGCTACATCCTTGTAATGGTTTCCAAATTACCTCATCTACATGCTTCAAATAAACTCGCTCGGATTTGAATATTCAGGTTGCGGGGCTAAACTCGCTCGAATTTGAATATTCAGGTTGCGGGGCTATACTGTGGTCATCGAAATGTGCTCCATCCTTGTAATGGTTTCCAAATTACCTCATTTACATGCTTCAAATAAACTCGCTCGGATTTGAATATTCAGAAATCAAATGGACATGGGTGCGGGGCTATACTGTGGTTGTTGAAATGTGCTCCATCCTTGTAATGGTTTCCAAATTCCCTCCTCTATATGCTTCAAATAAAATCGCTCAGATTTGAATATTCAGGAATCATACAGACATGGGTGCGGGGCTATACCGTGGTCATTGAAATGTGTTCCATCCTTGTAATGGATTCCAAATTACCTCATATATATGCTTCAAATAAACTCGCTTGGATTTGAATATTCAGGAATCAGACGGACATGGGTGCGAGGCTATACTGTGGTCGTTGAAATGTGTTCCATCTTTGTAATGGTTTCCAAATTACCTCATTTATATGCTTCAAATAAACTCGGGATATTCAAGAATTGGACAGGCATGGGTGCGGGACTATACTGTGGTCATCGAAATGTGCTCCATCCTTGTAATGGTTTCCAAATTACCTCATCTACATGCTTCAAATAAACTCAGGGTGCCACAACAATTGTTGGGCATCCATCACAATTTTT
This sequence comes from Pinus taeda, assembly GCA_000404065.3. NCBI lineage: Eukaryota > Viridiplantae > Streptophyta > Pinopsida > Pinales > Pinaceae > Pinus > Pinus taeda. The sequence continues at coordinate 303,064 of APFE031224832.1, read as the reverse complement.
CTTGTGATTCCTTATTGAAATAATAACCCGTTGTTGATAGACCCTTTAGTATTGAATTATGTTTTGGATATAATTCATGGAGCCTTTCTTATTCATGTTGGGGTCTTTAAGGTCAAGGTAGGAACCACCACTTCAAATCTCAATTGTTTTCTAACTTTCAGGCTTGGAGTTGGAACGCTCGATTGGCAATCTAGTCATATTCACTATTTTGATTTCTCAAGATATGGAATTTTTTTTGTGGAATTTCATCTGGTAGCCCGTTTATTCTCTTCATAAGGTTCTCTAAGTATTTGTCTCTTGATCTGGTTCCTTTGTATATGTGTTGAATATTGATGACATAATCCCCCAAGATGTTAATATTTTTCACTTGTATAGTTTTGGCCATAATTAATCCTTGCAATAGACCATGCATTTCCGCCTAGTTATTGGTCATGTGTCTCATAACCCATGCATATCTTTTTACCATTTTTCCATTGGAGCTATACAAAACCTCTCCCCCTCCTACCACCCCATTTATTTATTTATTGTTATTATTATTATATAAAAAAATAGTGCATTTATCATTAGTTGAGGCCTTCGAAAGGAAATCATATTTTTACTAGATTTGCAATATTTTTTCAAATAGTTTAGGCTCATAACTTGGGTGGTTAGGCGGATTATTTGTTCTCCTCCCCTCTCGGGTTCCCACATGTTGGTCTATTATGATTAGGTTAGAAGGGAAGATACCCTCACAAATACATGTCCACTCTAATGCGCCTTGGGACACTTCACCCCCTTGCTAAGTCACAAGTTATTAATATGTATAACTTGCAGGCTATTGGATATATCCTTGGATTATAGTGGCAACTAGTAAGTTTGATCTCGGACCTAGCCTAGAACACTCCAATTAGTTACCAAATTCCTTGGTTAAAAAAAATCACAGTGTGTATTATACATGTAAGGCTTGTTCAAACTATGCTACACTAACTTTGAAAAGATAGTGAACCAAAACACTAAGTACAACAAAAAAACATATAGAGCAAGTAAAAACATATTCAAAAAAATAGATAACAAGTAGCATTATAGAGGAGTGAGTTTAGAGGGGCCTATGTTAGAGGTCATTTATGGCCCTTCAAATTTTCTATAAATCTTCTACTGAGTGTCATCTTTAGTAACAATTAAATTGGAGTTGGTATCATGTGAGTTAGATGTGCTAATAACCTTCATGATGCCCTCTATTTTATCTAGTTCTCATCCAATGTCTTTGAAGCTCAAGCCAAAAACCATTGTACATAGAACTAGAAACTTGGTGTCTAACTTTCTCAGTTTGTCTACAAATTTAGGTTCCATGTGTCCCTGATTTTCTAGCCTAATGGTCACCAAGGTCTTGACCATCGAGTAAAACTCTGATCAATACATTTTAGTACCCTTGGACCTAGAAAATCCAAAGTTCGAGACCCCATCTTTAAATTTAACTTTGATTTGTTTCATGGGTGTTTGAAGGAACTACTACTTAACCAAATCACTAATTAAATGACAATTTTCAAAATATGTTGAGTTGTATGTTAGGTGGATTGCTATTGGGCCTACATGGTCACTTCCTCTACCCTAATTCCCTGAGAACGAAGCATAGCATTCTTGTAGGTGGAGGTTTTGGCCTTCAATTTTCTGGTTGCATCTCTTTGATTGGGTTCAAGAGCCTTAGAATTCTCTTGTTAGTGATTGTATAAAAGGTCTCTTTTGTCTATTCATGCTTTGCATATTATACCTCAGCACAACATGAGAAACCCACCATTGGTAGATACTAAATGCAATACAAGGGCCACCTCCACTAATAACACTAAAACCACTACCACCATTCCCCATAAGCCTCCATCACCATATCATTGTAGGGTTAGAGAGTTGACCAACTAGAGCTCTCACAATGAGCCAAAAAAGTAGCAAGGAAGGGTTGGTAGACCTTGTTTTTTATAGAGCAGAACAATCATACTTGTTCGAGCAAGAAGATCCTATAATGTTGCTATCCCAAAAGCTATTGCAATGGATAACTAGAGGGGAGGGGACCCAGAGCCCAGATATAACAAGGACGAAACCAGACTAAACCCCACACTAATGTGAGCAAGAAATCTAAAAACAGAAAGGAAGACGAATGAAACAAGTAGGAAAGCTACCCATATTGACCAAGTTGAACATACCAATGAGAGCATAAGCATAGGAAGGGCGAAGCCAGTGGTGAATCCATTGGAGTGCTTTAAAAGGAACCATGCCACTTTCCTTCATCATCGCTCTTTTACTTGTGCATTTAGAACTTAAGATAGAAAATGCATCCATTCAAAGATACTTGAACTAATTAGTGCCTTGATGCTAAGGGCATCATCATGACGATCACCCTCGCCTTACGTGCCTTGAAGAGGGATCTCCCTCAATTCCCTTTGATTAGCCTTAAACCTCTCTTGAAGTGTCATTATAACCAAATACCACTAACTCACCCCAAAAAGGATAACAAAAATCACTATTTGTTTAAGCCTCCACTTTCTACATGGCAAAGGCCTTATCACCCAATACAAATATTATTGCAAAGTTATTTAGTTATTAATTAATACGAATATTGGATTTATAATTATTTTTATAAAACTTATAATATATTATTTCATCGAGAGGTGCTTTGTGGCCCAATATGAGGGAGATGTTGTCAGGTAATGTTACATTTAGAAGTAATAGAATAATACTTATATTAACACATAAAAAATAGTAATAACAAAAAAAATCAATGTCGACCCTAAAAAATTACTTCAGTTTCTGCCTTAATATTACATCTACTTTATAGAGAGAGATAACATAATTTAAAGTTGAAAAATACTTAATTTTTAACTGAAAAGAGTATTTGTATTATATAATTTAGTGCCTAGGTCGAAATAAATACATTAGGCATTATAGAGCTAATTCACTAAAATTTTCCAATTGTTTTCTCCTTTCCAATAGGAATACATGATTTTCCTAAGGAGAATATATTAAGCAACAAAAGGAGGGGTTTTATAGGTGAGTACCTTGAAAAACTGCCCCAATAAAACACAAAATCTACAACACATAAGGCTATTAACTGATTATGAAATATTTCATGACGACTTGTTTGCATGCACGTGTTTCCTCAGGATTGCCACAAAGTTAATTAGGTCCCCCAATTTTCCATTTTTATATTTTCTTATATCGACCAATTTAACTAATTTTGTTTTAATAGATTTCATTCTCCAATAGGGAATTATAACAGATTTAATTTGGCAATTAATACTTAATTCACCCATCTTCAATTTACACCCCTCTTTAGCATACTTGTTTGCTTCTTTTTCGAAGTCTCTTAAAACATGGAAATATGCTTTGGATTTCTGAATATGTTGAGCATGTATTAACATTTTAATGTAATCATAAATAAAATATTTCAATGTCAATTATATATATTATATAAAACAAGTGAAAATTAAAAAATATTATAATTAAAACATTTTATTAGTGTGTTGTTTAAAATCTAACATAGATTTATTTTAACTCTAAGATCTATATAAAAATTAAGAAGAACCAAAATCTCTAAAAATATAAACTTTCTTTAAATTTTTATATTTAATAAGAATTTACATCTTAAAAAAATTGATTCCTTTCGACACTTAATACATATACCATTAAAATAAATATAGGTAATATTTATAAAATATATGAAATAATTTTTCAATAAATATTAAATAATATATAGGGAAAAAACAAAAGCAAAAAAACATAACTTACAATTTATAACTAGTTTGACATCCTTTTTATTTATTTAAAAGCAAAAAAAACGACTTACAATTTATAACTAGTTTGACTTCCTTTTTAATTATTTTCCAAAAGATATCTGAAAATAAATAATAATGGTATAAAAGCTTCACTTTATAATTGCCATTATGATCAAAGTTTGGAGTAACCCAAGCTACCCCACCATCTTAAGACAAAAAGAAAAAACAAAGTGAACGAACTTTATTTGATATGCTTTTTTTTTTTATGCGTGGAATAGAATAAATGTAATATCATGATAATTTTCATTTTGAAATTGTTTTATAATATTACAATTTAAATATATGTTTATTAAAAAAAATTAAATTATATAATATGTAAATTTTTAATATATTATATCTATATGTTAATGTCATTATTATTCACCAATAATTAATGGTGGTATTAATTTATTTTTAATATATAATTTTTATATTTAATTTTAAAATTAAAAATTTCACAATTTGAATTGAATTTAGATTGGAAACATTATTTTATAGTTTATTTTAATAATATTATAAATTAATTCTAAATTAATTATAAAATAATAATAATAATAATCTAAATTTAATTATAATATAATATAATATAATATGATAACTCATTGAGGTAGTTTAATTAGTTAAGTGTTGTGTATATTGAGATTTTTGGTTCAAATTTCCTCGTGAGTTATTTATTTAAAAAGAAATCAAATATAATATGATATGTTTTTTTTTTAAGAATATGTGAGGGTTTTTATATTAATAAAGTTGGAATTGTGGCCATAATTCTTATATAAGTTTTCTGATATAAAATTTTGAGTTCATTAATTGACTCAAAATACTTGCTAGTTTTAGGGTTGCAAATTCTTCTTATACTAAATACATGACTACTGTAAACTCTACAAAATGACCTAAGTATATAGAAAAATTTACATAATAACATAAGAAAATAGGGAAATGAACTACATTAGACTTCGCCCAACAACTCGAACCACAAACCTCAACAACGCCATGACCAACAACATCAGAACCCCTCGAATGATGGGTTCTCTTTCTTTCCACAACAACATTAGTACCAACTCCTTCCAAATCCTATTGCACATTACTAGACCTGGAAACCTCCAACACATATATGCAAGCAAAAAGAGAATGAACCTCCTCACACAAAACTTCTAGAGATTGTTCCATATACATGTGATGCCTTAACAATCTGCCTCTTGAAAGAGATGAAAGGAGCACCTTTGTCTTTCAACAATATACTCCAATTTCTAAATAGATGCCAAGAGTGCTTGAGCTGCATTTAGAAGCCTGTCGAGCACCAAACTCGCGCTAATATTCTCGGGAGACTCTGAATTATCCGCCATCTATAAATAGAGACCCAACACCCACTGAATTAGCACTCTGTTAAAAATTCTCCCCTCTTTGAGAATTAGATGGAATGAAGGCACTTGAATATACTGAGAGGCTGAGAGATTTAATATATAAACAAGACTGGGGCCTTGCCATGAGCCATCCTGCAACAAATTTCCAGAGCCTTTGCTAATGTTGGAAATACTGAGAGGGGAGGTGAATAAATATTTCTTTACAATTGTTATTTTATGCCAGTTAAGGCCACTAGTTAAACCATAACACAAAATATAAAACAAGAAAGTAATCTTATTAATGAAAAACATGAGGAATCCAATCCCCTTATACAAAAAACAAGCTTCAACTTGTACAAAAAATCCTTAACTCCTTCAAGGCTCCAACCTTGAATGAGGAATCCAATCCTCAAATACAAATCCAGGCTCCATCCCTCTCAATTTACTTCAATCCTTCAAGGTAGCTTCAATAGTCCTTCAAGACTTCCAAAAGCTTCTTCAACAAGTCTTGAAAGATGTCTCCAACAAGATTCCAATAATGCTTCAAAAAAATTCCAAATAGTCTGCTCCAAGGATCTTCAAATATTCTTCAACAAATATCTGTAAAAGTCTGCTCCAAAATCTCTAACAACTACTTCAAAGGATCTTCAACATGTGTTCTAGGTGGGTCTCAATAGGTTGCTTCATTGGCTTCAAGTCTTACTTCAAGAATGTGTTGAACAATGCTTTCAACACAGCTCCAATGATCTCTACTCAAAGAATTGTTCTCTTGGGTTTGTTTTGATGTAATGAGTTATCTCCAAAGAGCACGCCCGATGATACAATCTCAGGGCTATACGTGTTAGTCTCAGTATTTTTCGCCACAAAGATTATGCCAGTATGTGTGTATCAATTGGTCACCACAGGGCCCGTGTCTATCCACCAAAGCATTCCATGTAAGTCTTAATTGCCACAAGACCATCCATGCCACATCACAATAAATGACAAACAAAACTACGAACTATATAGTTGACTTGGAACTTGGAGTTCCGCTAATAATGAATTGTCATTGTTCAGCGTTCCTCCATACCTTAGTTAATATCTAATCTTCACAGGGCTTCCATAAATTTGGGGCTATATTATTTCCAATCAAACAAGTTGAACAAAACTATAGCAATCTCCGTAGCAAGCCAGAAAAAATTTCACCAAACTACCTAGACTTCTAACGAATGTTGAATATAATATCCAAAATGAACAATCTTCACAAGACTTCACAGCAACACGCAGTACCGAACTTTTCACAAACATATAATATATAAAAACTCATTCATCATTTGATCGAAACCATATCATTACTCTTCCATTTGTAGTGTGCCTATGTGGAGTGTTATATCACATAACATATACTTGGTAGTGGCTCAGATTGCCATAGATTAAGACTCTTAACGTAGTGACATGAACTCGTACCTTTGAACTATAGCTAGAATCAAAGAATCAAGCGAACTCATTAAAATTCAATCAAATCATGTTGGAAAATGTAACTAGTTTTAGTTTTCATAATTTTCATTGTACTCGTGTCATTAAGTATATCTTATGTAACAAATAAACGAAGAAAGGAAAATACTATTTTCTAGCATGGGTTTCATGCTACATTTGAATGGTCATCTAGGTCAAGCATGCATTTCATGCTCCTAGGGTTTTTCAAGTCAAGAAAATATTTGTCATGAGTCAACATAGTCATTATCATTTGTATAAGACTCATTTGGGCAAGTTGTAAAATGTAAAATATATTGTTTTTGAGTCTAAGAAGTCAAATTGACCTCTAAGACCAAGTCGACCTTGCCAATGAAAAGTTGACCTAAGAGAGGCCTATTCAACCTCATGAGAAGGCTATATAAAGGAAGAGAGTTCGACTCTTTTGGACATACTTCTGAAGTTCGATTTTTAATAACAAGGAGGAAGAAAGAAGAGTGAAGGACTAGGAAGCAAGAAGAAAGACCAAGCAAAGGAAGAAGATATGAAATATGACCTATTTTGCCCACACGTTCGAAATTCTAGGGTTTCTATGCAAGTTGTAGAGCTAAGAATTACAGGTCGAAGTTGCAGACTTGAATTGAGGGTTGAAACTTTGATTGGATCGGACTTTGAAGAGGTTGACCTTCGTTGGCTTTGGTAGCCCTTGTCTTGCTTGATGAAAATAATATAACAAAGAATAAAAGAAAATAGCATAAGTTCACAATATTTTATCAAGGATAAGGAGAATTGTTTTAATAAGTTTCCCTACTTGATTTTCCAACATGGTTTTAGAGCTAAGGTGAGAAGAAGGAAACTTGAAGATCATTGTTGTTGGCATAAAAGGAAGACATCCTTGAAGGACATCATTTGCAAGAAGGACACATGGAAAGACTCTTACAATAATTTAAGAAGGGACATAAGAGAAGGATACAAGGAAGGTTGCTACTCCTCCATTAGAGGCTTTTTATCTTGAAAAATAATATTGCTCTCTCTCTCTTGGAAGGTTATCACTTTGAAGACTCATTGTAAGACATCCTTGTAGGAAGAATCATACAAGGACAAGGAAGACAAGGAAGCATCAAGAATATTGGGAAATCCACCCTTTGGAGGAACTTGAAGACATTATTGTTAAAGGCATCCTACAAGCCATCAATCTAGGGCATCTTTGAAGTCACCTAAAAGGTCTTGAAAGCATCAAGATAATTGAAGGCATCATAAAAAAGGACATTTGTTTGACAAGTACATACCATATTATTCTCCATTTCTCAGTCTACAAATCAAATGGCTTCATTTTGCAAGGAAGGCAATAAGCTCGTTGGATTAGCAAACTTTATAGCATGGAAGAAGAGGATTGATTTGGTGCTCACAAAAAATGAAGTCATAGATTATGTTCTTGGTGAAGTTACTACCCCAGACAAAGAGAAGACTCAAGAATTAGCAAGATATAATAAGGGAGAGGCGAGGGCACAAAGGATTCTTATTGAATCCATAAAGGATCATCTCATTCCCTTTTGTTGTTGATTTGAGTACAAATAAAGCTATCTATGATAAGATGGTGAAGTTGTAGTCTATAAGTACATCAGGTCAGAAAATATTCTTGAGGAATCAACTTTATTAAACAAGGATGTCAAAAGATGAAGATATCTCCACATATCTTATGAAAATAGCACAATTGAGGGACCGATTGCAAGGACTTGGGGAAGTCATTTCTAATTCATAGATGTCTACTTGTCTACTAAATCTTTTTCCACTTGAATGGAGCATTTTTGCAACTGGTGTCTACTCAAGAAAGGATACTACTCCATTTGATGAACTATGGGCTCAATGTATCTTGGAAGAAACAAGAATAAAGGTAATGATGACACCAAATCAAATGAAAAGTCTCTAGCCTTTAATGTAAAATCCAAGAATGAGAAGAAAGGGAAGTTTGGAATGTCCAAAGGAAAACAACATATGTCAACGATTCAATGATTTGTATGTAATGAGTATGGACATTTTAAGAGGGGATTTTCCAAACCAAGAAAAATAGCAAAAGGAAGGAGAGAAGTGGAGCTCACATAGCTTAAGAAAAGGAATAACCTAAGAAGAAGCTGAAAGGTGAAAATCCCAAGGATCTATACTATTAAAGGAGCTCCACTTCTATCAGGTTTATTTGAGTTTGTCTTTCTTTTATTAGAAAGTAGCACATAGAATAGCATGCACTGTTGCATTCTCTAGAAGAATATTGATTTTTATGGCATCATGAAAGAAATCATGACATCATAGAAGGAAGCATATGATAGTAGAGGAACTACAATCTAAATGTGTAACCCGCCTCCTCCCACATTTACCCACTTTCAACGGTTAGCCTAGGGTAAACATGAGTTGAGGGTCACTATGATAAGGCTCAGCCTCCTATATGACCTTAAGGAAATGGAGTCGACAACTTAAGACCTTACTGACTTCCCTTAGGTTCTACAAGACCTCCAAGAGCAACCCAACCCCTTCAAGTGCCCAACCCTTGAGATAACTCTCTTTTTCACTTACCTAGAGCCTCCATCGCTCCCTTACCAAGGCATGCAAGTGATTGTAGCCCTCCAATCGCACTGATAAGCCTGTCTCCATGCGACTATGGACTTTTCCAGTCAGTTCTATGCTAATGACCCCGAATTTTGAGCCACTTTTTTCAGGGCCAAGACTCGTGTCTCTACCCATAACTGAGTGAAACTTCCAAAAATGACAAATGACATAAAACAAAGCTTATAAACCAAAACTTGAACCAGGAGTTGACTTGACCCCTCCCATCCGGGACTGACATTCTGTCAAACACATGGTGATCTTGCAACCTAGAGGTCATGAATGTATATATGAACATAAGGATATGAAAACTTATCTAAGATTTAACAAGAAGGGTTTATGCCTTCTCACAATAGCTATCATAACACCAGTTGGGTCATACATTCATTAACTAGACATTCATTGAGTGAAATGTGATCAGAGGCATACTTAGATTTGTTAATTAACCATGCTTATAACCAACATATAACCAGATAAATAACAATGATAGAACAACCATTTAAGCCACATAATAACAAGTACATTTACTCATCAAAACAAGAGGAACTTAGCTCTTATTAACCATATGCAAAAGCCAGCCAAGTCAGGGACTTCCATGTACCACCTGACCATAGATTGGGCTGAACCAAATATTTTTTTCAACCAATCACCCCCATGCTATATTCCAAGCATGAATATGGGATCTCATGGGATAAAACCATCCATACACAACCAAGAGAATCTAGAGGTTAAACCACCTCCACCCTCACCATCTGTGATCTCACCTAAATTGATCTCAAGATCACAAAACCAAACCGAGCTTGGATGCCTCATACTTCCTTCACCATCCCTTGAGGAATTTTCCTATCTCCACCCACCTGTTGAGGGATTCTCGGAGAAAAACGTCTCCACTCCCAACCCTTTGTATTTTCCTGAGACCACCTCACCTGGATCCAAAACCTTCCGGAAATCCAAAGCTCAACCGAGAATGAATCCCATCACACCATGGCTATCCACAAATGGCAAGTCAAGGCTGAAATCACTGTCAAAACTCAGTAAAATCCATGCCACAAAAAACAAAGAAACCAAAATACACACATGCATCTACCATATATTCCAAAACCAACTAGGAAACCATGCATACAATATGTTACCTTATTCGTGTTGAAGCTGCCCAATCCAACCTTTCCTTGTTTGATCCTTTCCTTCTTTTTGCTTTCCTTGTCCTTCCTTTGCTTGCTTGCTTTACGTCTCCTCTTGGTGCTCTTATCCTCTCTAAAATTAACTCCAAAACTGAACTAACAAAAGGCTACCAACTGATGCTCTGATGTCTTTTTATTATTGATGCCTCTAATTTCTTCATTTTCACATTATTTTCCTTCAATTTCATCCTCAGATGCAACCTATGAGCTTTCACCTCCCATTTCTCCTAATTTGCTTTATTTTCATAAAAAATATGCCAATTAATGCCTCTTTGCCTTTTTAAAGCCTTTGTCATTGCCTTTGCTAATTTCCATTTAGCCATAAACACACCAAGTGATACCCACTAGGATATTTTTCCCAACTTCCATCTTGGAATAAGTGTCCCTTGACCTTCCTATTATTTTTCCTTTATTAATTTTTATTACATGATAATTTAATTCGGGGCTGTTATGACATGATAAAATTGCTTTGGAAAAAAGTCATCTAGCGAACAAAGAATGAGAAGACTTGGACCATCTTGCACATCATAGTTCATCCAAGTCTTTTTCTAACATATTGTTAGAGGTAGTCATCTTGCAGAAAGGATCATAAATATCCTCCAATAAGAATCATCATTTAGGGAAGGTTCTTCAAAAGAAGCATTATGACTTAACTATATCCATTTAGTATGGAATCAATGATCTTGAAGGATGAAGGGATGATGATGTTCAAGTTGCGGTTTGAGAGGCAGAATTGAAGTTTTTCTCCTCTTAAGGGAAGGATAGTAGCAAGCTCATTCAAAGGAAGGATGGCTAGATGGTTATATAAGGTATTGTTGTATTTAGTAACTCTTCTCTAGAAGGTAGAATTCATGTCTATGTGAATCTTGCAGAAAGAGTTAGTCATAAGAATGTGCTCAGTAACAAGAGTATGAGAGGACTTCCATATTGTTACTTTATGCGAAGGAGTTTGGTATGCTAAAGATCTATACTCTTCCATAAGATGGAACCATTGAGACATGATGATATTGATCAACATCAAATATGGTCTCCTAAAGAAAGAAAGAGAGTTGATAATGACAACTCCAAGGAAGAAGATATTGTAGCTTGTTGATTAGTTCATTCCATGGGCACTTTTGATTAACAATCAGAAGCATGGAGAAGGATTCTTGTATAGTATGGAGATAGACCATGTTGAAGTATGTTGATCTCAAGGAAATAAGTAAGCATAATATGACATCTTGATAAAGGGGCTTCATGATGAGGTAATTATGATATTGATATTTATATGGTTTTTTCTACTTGGAAGAATGTTGCAAAAATACATAACGACAGTATATCTACAACTGTGCATTTGAACTCAATTCAATAAATACATGGATTTAGTGGATGACTTTGATAATCCTTGGAGGATTATATGGTCAAGATGTCTACATCATCTTGGGATTGAAAGTTAGAACATAAAAACATAACCTAATGTTTCAATGACAATGAAGATCACTTTCATGATTAAAGAAAGCCATGATTAGCTCTACCTGGATTGGCTCAATATAATGCCTTTGTTGATGATGACTAGAGGAAAGTGACATGAAAGGTTGATGGCCTAAACCCTGTCACAATTTGAAGAAAGTTTGGATCCCTTACAAAAGCTCAATATGATGAGATGCAAAGGGATGGAAGAGTCATGTAGCTACTTAAAGTTATACATGAAGTAGTTGATGTATTGATGAAGACATGATAACAAAACTTAACTTCCCAATTAAAAGAAAGTAAGTAATTTCCTCTAAATTTGAGAGAGAGTAAGAAGTGTCCTTAAATGTTTGAGAAGGAGAAAGGATCTATTCCCTAATCAAGAGAGAATGATGATCTCTTCTCTGGTTGAGAGGGAGTTATGTTAGACATCATATTCTCCATGTGTCATGCACTAGACTAGGACTAACAGTGATAATTCTAGTGAAGGCACTAAGAAGGAGAATGGAGGATTGGATAAGCATTTGAGGTTTCATTGAGGATAGAGATTCCAAAATAGGAAGTGGATTGACACTCTTTGAGGATTGGACAAGTATCAAAGATAAGAGTGGTCTAAGAGGACTGATATTCTTTGAGGATTAGGAATCCAATATAAGAATAGTCATAAAAGGACATACTTAATGAGCAATCGAATGGGGTATGCCTTATGAGGTAGTGTGGTGTCTCAGGTAAAGCCTCCCAACATTATGCTCTGATATATTAAGAGCTTGTCAGTTAAGGCCTTACTACATTGGCAATGCTGATTACGATATTGATGCTTAAAGATGACTTATCAATCCGACTCTTCTTGTGAGAACTCTTCAACTTGAGAATATCATTGTACTGGTTGTACAGTTATAAATACCTCCCTAGTTAAGAGGAAGTGTTGGAAAATTTAACTAGTTTTTGTCTTCATAGTTGTCATTGTACTCATGTCATTGTGTATATCTGATGTAATAAACAAAAGAATAAAGAAAAATATTATTTTTTTAGCATGGGTTTCAAGCTCCATTTGAATTGTCATCTAGGTCAAGCATGCATTTCATGATCCTAGGGTTTGTTAAGTCAAGAAAATATTTGTCATGAGTTAAGAGAGTCATTATCGTTTGTCTAAGACCTATTTGGGCAAGTTATAGAATGTAAAAGATGTTATTTTTGAGTCTAGAAAGTCAAATTGGCCTCCAAGACCAAGTCGGTCCTGCTAATGAAAAGTCATCCTAGGATGGGCCTATTCGACCTCATGAGAAGGTTATATAAAGGAAGAGAGTTTGACTCTTTTGGACATACTTCTGAAGTTCTATCTGCAATAACAAGAAGGAACGAAGAAGAGTGAAGGACTAGGAAATAAGAAGAAATACCAAGTGAAGGAAGAAGATCTGAAATCTGACCTATCTATGCACACACAACCAAAGTCTAGGGTTTTTGTGCAAGTTGCACGACCAAGAATTACAGGCCAAAGTTGCAGACCTGAATTGAGGGCTGAAACTTTTATTGGAGTAGACTTTGAAGAGGTAGACCTTGTCTTGTTTGAAGGAGATTAGTTAGAGTGTAGACTTGGTGCTTGGAGGAGGTCTTGACTTTGGTATTTGGGTCTTGGATTTCTCATTTGGTTTGATTTTATAAGAAGAGAAAATATTCTTTCTGGGTTTTCCCCTTGGATGGGTTTTGCCTTGGCTTAGAGCCTATATATTGTGTCCATTGTCTTTTATGATCTTAACCACGTTGAGAAAAAGAAAAGATTAAAACCATATATAATGCAGCTTCAAAAGGGAGTGATCGATCCTTATCCCATCCCAAATTGATTGATTGGTCAGTTGAGGGTGTTTGGCTTGAACACCGCCCACAATACTTCATAGAGGTAGGTAACTAGCATGAAACGATAGCCATTTGAGTGTTTGATGAAAATAATATATCAAAGAATAAAAGAAGATACCATAAGTTCACAAGCTTTTATCAAGGACAAGGAGAATTATTTTAATAATCTGCCCTACATGATTCTCCAACAAATCAAATAATGATGAGATTAGACTATTGAACTCTGTAATACTTTGTATCACCAAAGAACTTCGTTTGAATTTGGAACTAGCTTGTTCGTTTGTTCTTCTCTTCTTTACTGAGTTCAATCTGCTTCTACGAATTTCTTTCTTCGGATGAATCCAAATTCTTCTTACTCAATTGCCCATGAGTTTTGTGTGTTTATAATTATTGAATGATCCTTTGACAAAGCCAACCTGAACATATCTTGGAGCCGACCTTGAGTGTAGCAACCTGTCGCATTCTCAACTGTATTTGGATACGTGTAGTAATCAAACGCTGAAATCTGATCTCATGTATTTCTCTTATAGAAAGAAAGCTCGGGAAATGTATGTCAATCTACTACTAAATACAATGACAGATCAACGTGCTCCATGCCACCAATTTTTTTTTATAGTCAATTCAATGACAAAACTTATGTGCACACTTCTGATACTTTATCAGATACTTTCTTGTCATTTAAGAATGTGGCTTTTGGAATGAGCGATAGAAAATGGGGGGATGATGTCAAAGATTACTTTTCATTATGTACTTCAAAAGAACCACATTACCATATTGTAAAATCTAGCCACATGTTTAACCTATATTTATGACTTTAAGAAAATCCACAATCATTGACTTGTTGACTAGCAGACGATGGTCAATCCATACAAGTCCATGGACCACTGGTTTTGCAAATATACTCATCACTTTGCAATGGAGGATCATGTCACTTATTCTTGCCCTTACTTTTCCATCAAAGACAATATCTCAACAACCAAAGTCTTAATAGGATAGAGAATCGACATATGAAGGATATCACAGGACAACTAAATTAAATCTATTCCACTGCTTAATAAATTGGACTCCGCGGTCGAGAAGATCCCTAACAGATCCCACCAAGAGCGAATTCAACAGAAAAGACGCCCATAGTTGGAGACGAATAACATTGCATGCCAATTGTAGATCGTGTTGAGACACTGGGAAGGATCCTTGAGGATTAGTGGCCGGAAAAGGAAAGATCGTTGGATCTCGAGGCCCTTCCACTTATGGAAATGGGAAATGTTGAAGGAAGTCGACTACATCTCAATTTGAAAATACTTTTTTATGATGACCGATTTGATTGAGGAATTATTTTTCCTTGGGTTTCTGGATATGGTTAAGGAGTTTGGAAAAATGAAAAGACTAAGGACCTCTCCCAATCTATCTTGATTGCCTCATAGAAAACCAAACATAGCTAAGGGATCGGGAAATTGTTCAGTCTGTGATCCAATTCTAATCTACATTGACCCAATGTGCAACCTTTTTTAGCCAAAACGTTTGCAACCAAGTTCAACTACCTGTACACGTGAAAAAGATCTAGTTGCTCAAACTGATAGGTAGAGACGGGGATCCTTTGATTCAAGGGAGAAGAATTTGAGCATATCGACTTCTTGGCTTGGTCATTTGTCGAATGAATAATATTGAGTATCAAAAAACTAATATGTTGGAGATTTTCTTTTCAATAGTTATTTCCAATTCCTTCCATAAAAGTGAGATACTCAACTTGATTGTGGTCACTAGGCCAAGTCCCCATGCATATTGCGATACATTTTTTCTGTCAGGGCTAAATAAAACCCCCCACTCTTGCCTCCCCCATAGCATGATAATTTTTCATTAATAGAATGGTTGATAACAATTACAATGTTATTATTATTTTTTAAATAGAATAGAAACATTATCCCTTATTTCGAAAATGATGAATTTAAAGTTTTTGTAACTTGTAAACTCATTGTAACATCAAGTGGATTTACAACGTCAAATGACAATCTCTTACTTATTACTAAAATCAATCATCTACTCAAACTAATTTTGAGAATGATATTTTGATTAAATCAAATTGTAGTTTTGACAATCTCTAACCTCACATGAACCTCACATGAACATCAAGTGACATCTATGATACCCATAAAGGTAATTAGTTCAAGGACTTGCTCACAAGCTCTTACATATTATTAAAAATAATATTCTATTCAAGTTAATTTCGAGGATGATATTGGAGATATATAAGGTTAACATTTTGACAATTTCTAAACTTATAATATATATAAAGACAGTCAACCCAAGGACTTATTCCACAATTCTTTTACTTATCATTCAAAACACCAATCTAATCTACTCAACTAATTTCATGAATAATTTTCGAAATAAATTGGATGGATTATAGTTTTAACAACCTTAAACATATTTAAATATCAAATGACGTCCAATAATATCCATAACAACAATTAACCAAAAGACTTGATCTCATAATATCTTTTTTATTATTCAAAATACTTATTTACTTAAACTAATCCACTAAATTTGTTATAAAATTAATTTATTCTTTGAAAAAACTAAAATAATAATTAAAAAACATTAAAACCATTGTTATAAAATTAATTTATTCTTTAAAAAAATCAAAATAATAATTAAAAAACAAAAATATTCTTAAAAAAAGATTAAAACCATATAATTGGCCATAACCCTTCATAATAAAATGCTATGTTACTTGAGATTCTAGTTTTAAACCTCTTCTTAGATTAAAAAAAAAACATAAAAACATGTTTTCATCTTTTTTTTAGAATATTATCTATATAAAGTTTTTGTAACTTATAAACTCATTGTAATATTAACTGATTTTACAACATCAAGTGATATCAATAATATCCATAGAGATAATTAACTTGAAGATTAAAGATAATTAACTTGAAGATTTGTTTCCACAATCTCACTTATTGTTAAAAACAGTCATCTACTCAAACTAATTTCGAAAATGATATTCCAAATAAATCGGATTGTAGTTTGGGCAATCTAAACTTACAGGAACATCAAGTGACTATAGTTTTGGCAATCTAAACTCACAGGAACATCAAGTGACTGTAGTTTTGGCAATCTAAACTGACATAAACATGTGAATGATATTTATACTTGATCTAACAATCTCTTATATATTATTAAAGTTACAGTTTTATTCAAACTAATTTCGAGGATGATACTCAAGATAGGTTTATCTAAATTACAAATTTGACAATTTTTAAATTTATAAAAACATTAAGTCACATCAATAATATTTATTGAAACAACTAACCCAAGAACTTGATTCCACAAACACTTACACTTTATCATTCAAAATACTAATCAAACACTTACTTATAATTCAAAATACTAATCTAATCTACTCAAATAATTCCATGAATAATATTTGAAATAAATTGAATGAATTATAATTTTAACCACGTTTAAACATATTCATGATTTTTTATTAATAGAATGGTTAATAATAGTTATAATGCTATTATTTATTTTTTAAAAATAAAATAAAAACATGTTTTTATCCCTTTTTAGAATGATATTCCAAATAAATTGGATTGTAGTTTTGACAACCTAAACTCACAAGAACATCAAGTGACATCAATGATATTTATACTTGATTTGACAATCTCTTACATATTATTAAGTTACAGTTTTATGTAAACTAACTTCGGATTATTAAGTTACAATTTTATTTAAACTAATTTCGGAGATGATAATGGAGATAGATTTATCTAAATTACAAATTTGATAATTTCTAAATTTATAAAAACATAAAGTGACTTCAATAATATTTATAAAAACAATTAACCTAAGAACTTAATTCCACATACACTTATCATTCAAAATACTAATCTAACTTACTCAAATAATTTCATGACTAATATTTAAATAAATTGAATAGATTATAATTTTAACAACTTTTAAACCCATTCCAATATCAAATAAGGTTTAATAATATTCATAACAAAAATTAACCCAAAAACTTAATCTCATAATCTCTTATCATTCAAAATACTTATTTATTTGAACTAATCCCATAAATTTCTTACAGAATATTTACTCATAAAAAATAATAATTAAAAAACAAAATATTCTAAAAATTAAATTTATTCTTTTAATTTTATTTTTTAAAATACAAAAATAATAATTAAAAATACTTATTTTTGGCTCTTCTCTGTAGAAATTTATACCGATAATGAATCTTGCTGTAGACTCGAAACCTGATTAAAAATAAATAGTGTAGAATCAATTCCAAACTCCAATGATCAAAATACCCACCACATATCTTAAAACAATCAATAATTAAAAAATAGAAATATTCTAAAAAAATTAAAATCATATAAATGTCCAGTCAACTATAGTGAGATGGCCCACTCGACTGCGCTCCGCCCCTTTCAGTGAAACTACTTGTTACTGTGTAAAAGCTGCAAAGGGAATCGAACTCGAGACCAGAGAGTGGCAGCTAGGGTATCCAAATTAGCGGAGCTCGTAGTGGCCCTGACGCAAGGCATTAAACCTAGATTATTAAAAAAAATTGGAAAAAAAGCTGGTCAAGATTCAGAAAGCCATTTCGTCACCAAATCGACGGTAGATACGGCCTCACAGGATCCAACGGACGAATTCTCACACTTTTACCTGCCCGTACGTCCACCGGCAACCGGCTGGGCAGTGACGGTAACAACCCGCCCGCCCACCAACCACGTGCTCCCCCCATGGATTATCTTGAAATCATCTCCATCTTCATTTAGGACCAAATCTAGCGCCAATTTCCGTCTATTGCCTGCCGGTCGCCAAAATAGAAATCCCCGACACTTGACGCTCTTTAGCACATTAAAATAAATATAAAAGAAAATCACTATATATATATATTTTTTCATTTACGGAGTAACTATTTAAAAATATATTGTTTGGTACAGGAGGCCCCTATTGTTAAATTTCCCGGCATTTATACATACCGTGATCCGGCAGGGACCGAAGAAGGCGGCGTGGAGTTGGCCGGTTAAATAAACGTTCCGAAAACGCTCAGCTTTTATTTGGTCTCTTCGTCTTCTTTCCTTGTAACTCCTCGCTTCTCTGAGTTCACCTTTTATTTTATCTGGCTCTGCGTTTTTTCTGATCGGTCTGCCTCTAAATTTGGCGGAGATATTCGCCTCTAATTTGGTACGCTTTGCAGGAAGAAGAAGAACCGGGGAGAAAATGCAGGCTATTGCAGGAAGCAAAATTTTCTCGCCTTTGGATGGGCGCAATCGAGTCCAGGGATGGAGAACCTTTTGCAACGGATCATCGCCCAGGCCACTAAATTTGGCGGTGACAGAGGGACCTGCGGCTAAAATTTCGAAGGGCGCAGTTGGTTTGAAATCTTCAGTGTGGGGATCACGAAAGATAGGCATGGAAAAGAGAATGAATTTGGGCTTGACGAACAAGCGTGGCGGTTCTTCTAAATTTCGGGCCAAAGCTTACGGTATGTAAATATGTTTTCTGATCTTTATCTTACCATTTACCTTGCGCTTTTCACCCCGATCCCTGTAAATCTTTAAGAAAATGCTTCCTTTAGCTAAATTTACATTGATTTCTGTATTTTTACTGTAGCTTCTAATGTTCCAAGTAGCATTTCATATATCCTGCTCACGATTAATTTGGTGTTGAGTTTCATAAGAAAAGAGATCGTCGTGATCCGATCTATGTGGAAAAAATTAGCAAATGATGTTGTGGTCATGATATTTTGGAGGTTTGTTATTTGGTGCAAAGACGACCGTCCTTTTGTTTTCTTTCTGATTTTGTTTTCGTTCTTGTCGATAATAATGCATGGATTATGTGTGATCTATATAAGATTTGAACTCTGACCAGTATGAAACTCGAAAGCTTTATGTGGATCTCTAATGAAAAGCCAAAACCCGTGTCTTTGGTAATGCGCCAACTACTATAGTTAGCTTTTCCATTGTAGTAGGTTGTAATGCCAGTGTGCCAAAAGTGGTGGTTCTAGATACCGTCTAGGTGCATTTGGGATGAGTGTGCGGTTGGGTTTTCGGAAAGTCGCAAAATTCATGCGGGGAGTACGACAAGTGTCCAAAGATTAAAAAAATAAGGAAAAAGTATAAAAAAAGTGTTGAAAACGGCCCAGCGATGAAAAATCGGCAAAAGAATCACCTAGCCATAAAAATCAGATATAAATTAGTTGATTCTTGTGACACTTGCATATGGAGATTGTCTGGATTTATCCTTCGTCGTGGGTTTGTGTTACCTTACATGACCAAACTCTGAACAGTTTAAAAATAAAATTACGGCTAACCGAGATTTAGTTGCAAGGTACAGAATGTCAGGAGTTGTAAGGTACAGAATGTCAGGAGCCCTAAGCGTTAGCCAAGTGGTACGAGGACATTGCATTCAATAAAGTTCCGATGATACATATCAGGGATATTTTTGGTTTGACTTTTAGAATATACATCTTGCATAAAGCCCATTTTAGACAGATCTTTGTCGAGAGTTCGGTTCCTGCAGTGCATGTGGGATTTAAGTTTCAACGTAAACGTTGGGTTGTGTCAGTTTAGACAGCAGTGCCTCATTTGATTGGGAGTGCTGCTCACCACGATTCATTTTTGGCTCTTGTTTGATTAGATTCGAAGATAAAATAGTGGCAAATGATGGGTAGGTAGTAAATTGCTTCAATATACAATCACCATAGATGATGGACGATGGACTAAAATGACCAAAGTCAAGCAAAAGCAACTACTATGCTCATGAATAGGAACACCGTATCCTTGTGGTCCTACTAATTCAATGAATCTTTCTAACCAAATAAGTTTTAATATTGAATATTGGCTTCTTTGATTCAATGGTTTATCTTAATATTAGATCAGCCTTGTCTAGTTTGATGGAAAATCTTAGTTCCTAATAAATTTTGTAGTGCACAAAGTCAATTAATTCAACTGCTTTTGTGCCAAGTTCCAACCTGTTATGCTTCTTGGAGAGTTTCTACATCTAGAAGCATTTCAAGTTTGGCTCAACGCTTGATAGCAAGATTTTAGCTCTAAGGGGTGTGGTTGACAAAATCCTTCCATCTTATACACAATTTATATGTGTATAATGTCATAATGTCATACAATGAAAATGAATGATTAGCATGAGGAAGCACTAGAACTTTTAATGCATGAAAGTTTTTGAAATCTAAGTAAACATGGAAAAGTAAAACAAAATTATTTGTAAAGAAAGTTGCTCGGTAAATCTGTCTTCCTTGCATGGATTGCCAGATTTATTTATTTATTTTTTTCTTAATCACAGGTCATTTTATTTATGACAATTGATATTTTTCTTGGATTCCTCTCTTCGAGAAGTGTAGGATTGATCTAAAGATCATCCGATTCTGACATGTACAAATGAAGTTATGAATATATTTTGATTATGGTCAAATTGTCAAGGTCGGCTAGCAAACTTATGTAGGCTCAGAAGCCCACCGGTCACGTCTATTCATCCTCAACATTGCATATAGATAGAAGGTGACTTAGCCTCATTTGGACACACTCATCTTCACACTTCTCTCTCTCTCTCTCCTCATTGATTGGGTATAGATTTTTGGGCCTCTCTCTCTCCACACATCCGAAATTTCAGGAGGCCAAAATTTCAAGCAGCGAAATTTTAGGAGGCCAAAATTTCAGGGAACGAAATTTCAGGAGGCCAAAATTTCAGGAGATTGAATTTTTGGATAGTTTGACCAAGCATTGACCAGCATGCATTGACCTCCTTTGATTGTGTTTTTGTGAGGATCTCTGTTTGGGCAGGCCACATTTTTGGGCATAGAAATCGAGGCTAAACGTTGATTGCTGACTAGCGTTGGCTGCAGCTATGGCTGGCTGCAAGTGCGTTGTTTGACCAGACTTTGACTGGGCTGAATTTGACTGTTTTGAGGGTTGTTTTATCTTGCTGTTTGGAGGCTGACATTGATTGAAGTTGACCGATTTGCTGAGGGTCAAATCTACCCTGTTGATCGACGTTGACTTTTTTGGTTAGGGCTCTTTTGCTATTGTTATAAATTATCAGATTTGTAAATTGTACTATCTCTCTCTGTTGAACTATTGAAGACTAAAAGAAGATTTGATCAAAGGTTTCCCCACATTGGGGTTTGTCCCTGGCTGGTGCCACATCTTGTGTCCTCTTGTCATGGCTTGTCTTCTATTGTTTATGTTTATGTTCTATCTTCATTTTACTATCATGTTGATGTGATTACTAATCCGAATATTGATACTGAGCTAATAAAGAAATTGAAGTAAAATTACTCTACGGCATAAAACATACCATTGTTGCCTAAAATTAACAAGAATCCAATAACATTTGGGGTCGTTTCAATTTGTTGGACAAAATCCTAAACTATTCAGGGAACTTCCTTCAAATGCACTAGAATAGATGTGCAATGACCTTGGAATTAATAGTGCAACTTGTTCTGCCATTGTAGGAATATGTTGTTAAATTTGGCAACTAGGGCGAAACATCACTTTGGACAACTCTTATGATGCAGCTGATATGTTTCTTCGATTCCTCTTTCTGAGAGGTGTAGGGTTGATCTAAAGATCATCCATTTCTGACATGTACAAATGAAGTTATGAATTTATTTTTGATTATTGACAAATTGTCAAGGTCGACCAACAAACTCATGTAGGCTCAGAAGCCCAACAATCACGTCTATTCATCCTCAATGTTTGCCTATAAATACATGATGTCTCATCCTCATTTGGACACACGTCACTCTCATTCATCTTTCTCTCTCTCATCTTGATTGGGTACAAATTTTTGGGCTTCTCTCTCTCTCCACATGTGCCAAGGAAGGTCTAATTTTCTAGCTGTTGTGTTGACTAGATTTGACTGAAATGTTAGGAGGCCGAAATATTAGGAGGTCGATTTTGACTAGCGTTGACCCTATTTGTTTGCAGTTTTGTGAGGGAGACTTCTGTTTAGGCAGGCTGCAATTTTGGGCATGAAAACTGAGGTTGTTTGACCCTAGTGTTGACCAACATTGACTACCCTAGTTCTGGTTGCTGCATTGACTTTGTTGACCAGGTTTGACTGGTTATTTTCGGACTGTTTTGGGTTGCATTATCTTGTTGTTGGAGGATGAGTTGACCAAGGTTGACCAAGCTATTTTGGAGGTTTACTGTTGACCAGCATTGACTTCTGGTTAGGGCTTTCTGTTTCTGCTTTTTTTGAATGATTAGATTGAGTAAGTGAATATTGTAATTTGTACTCTCTTTGTTGAACTTTTGAAGAATTATAAGAAGAATTGATCAAGGGTTCCCCACATTAGGGTGTGTTCGTGGCTGGTGCCATATCTTGTGTCTTCTTGTGTTGGCTTGTCTTCTACTGTTATTGTTTATGTTCTATTTGCATTTTACTATCATCATGATGTGATTGCTAGACTTGATATTGATGTTGGGCTAATAAAGAAATTGAAGTAAAATTGCTCTAAGCATAGAACATACCATTGTTATCGTAAAATTAACAGTTTCCCAACAAGGGTTTTGTCCACATATGAGGTAACTTCTATCAAATTTC
Source organism: Pinus taeda (assembly GCA_000404065.3). Lineage (NCBI taxonomy): Eukaryota > Viridiplantae > Streptophyta > Pinopsida > Pinales > Pinaceae > Pinus > Pinus taeda. The sequence continues at coordinate 279,835 of APFE031224832.1, read as the reverse complement.
TACCCCTAAGAGATATAGAAGGGGCTTGGAAATTGCGGTCATAGACAACAATAACATCAACTAGAGTATGTTAATGCAAGCATCTAGCAAATACTAAAAGCTACATTTGGGTAGAACCAAAAATTTCCTACTTATTTCTTTGCTTACCTCTTAAACACTTTGCATCCATTTGTACATTATATCTATGTTAAGAACCAACTTGGTTACATGTGATATAAGTAGTAACAATACTACTGGTAATAGGAAAAGAAATGGGAAAGGGATGTGAATGTGGGAATAATTGTTATATTCGTTGCAAAATGTATGCTAAATCATAGTGAGGATCATGGTCAAATTTGGCTAGAGTTACGTGAGAAGGTGGCCTTTACAAGTTGCTTGCTTATTCGATCAAACATGACTAATGCATGACACTAATAACTTGTGTGAACTTTGTCATGAGATATTTGGTCACTTGCACTATGGGTTGCCTCTCATGAAAGACATGGTACAACAATTATTGAACTTTGAGATAGAGAAGACATGAGAGTGCAGGGGTTGTGTGCTTGACAAGCATGCTAGGACTACTTTTTGTTAGCAATGAAAATGGATTGAGAAGGATTCTTGATTTCACCCATTCATATGTATGGGGGACCTATGTCATCAACTTCCTTAGTACATAACTTTTATTATGTTTCATTTAGTGATGATTCGTAAAAAGAATTTGATTTATTTTTATAGAGATTAGGGATAAGGTATTTAGTACGTTTCAAGACTTTAAGGCTCTCGTGGAGAATGAGAGTTTAGATCTCATGTGGAGGATTAGATATGTAAGAAGATGAAGGTATTGAGGCTTGATTATCGAGAGTACACATTTAAGGTGCTTGACTACTTTCTTAGGGAAGTAATGATTAAGAAATTGACCATGCCTTACAACCCATAATAGAATGAGATTATAGAGAAGAATAAGCCTATTAGTGAGACGACCAAAGCAATGTTCATCACATTGATATGCCCATGTGTCTTTAGTTAAAGGCATGCAATATGATTGTGTACATTTTGAATAGGTGTCCTCACATGATCATGAAGGGAAAGAGACCATAAGAAGGTTTCATTGGTAAGAAACAATAAGAATCACAATCTTGAGTTTTTGGGCTAGTATTCTTGACAGGAAGAGATCTAAGCTTGGATCGTGTAGCATGGAAGGCATTTTTGTGGGATATAGTGAGACCTCCATGGGATTTACTTTCCAACGCAATGGAAGACTTACCTTCTAGCATAATCGAGACAGTGGGAAATGGATATGTGAAGTTTGATGAGGATTCTTGGTCCTTTAAGTCTCTAGAGCCTCCTATGGAGTCAGAGGGGGGGAAGAGAGGATTCTAACAAGTATTGATGTTAAAATTGGCAACTAGGGCCAAACTCCATGTGGATCACCTTATTTATGGCTTCTGATATTTTTCCGAGATTCCTGTCATCGAGAGGTGTAGGATTGATCTAAAGATCATCCGATTCCAATAAGTATTTAGGAGATATGAATTTATTTTGATTATGGACAAATTGTCAACGTCGGCCAACAAACTTATGTAGGCTCAGAAGCCCAACAGTCACGTCTACTCATCATCAACGTTTGCATATAAATACAAGGAGCATTCTCCTCATTTGGACAATTCAATTCACTCATCTTCTCTCTCTCTCTCCCCTACGCATAAAAGGAGCCTCTCTCTCTCTCACACGTATGGCTGAAAGGAAGATGTTTTAGGGCAAAGAAGACACAGAAATAACGATGCTAGGGAAGTAGGTCATCTCTTTGACCAACGTTGACCAAGTGTTGACCTTCCAAAAGTGCAAATTGGGTGTGGTTGCCTCTCCTAAGCAGGTTGCAATTTTTGGCACGAAAATCGAGATGATCTGACCTCTGGTTTGATCGGTGTTGACTACCCTAGTTTAGGGTTGCAGTTGACTTTAGAAATATGCAAATTGACTAAACTTTTGGGGGTTGTTCAAGCGTTTTTCTTCAGGTTGTTCGAGGACAAGTTGACCAGAATTTGACCAAGTAATTCTGAGGTCAATTTCAACTAGTTTGACCAAGTTTGACTTTGCTGATTTAGGGTTAGCTGCTACTGATATAAAATTATAGAATTCAGATTTTGTACTATTCCTCTCGGTTGAACTATTGAAGATAAAAGAAGATTTGATCAAAGGGTTTCCCTACATTGGGGTTTGTCCCTGGCTAGCCGCCACATCTTGTGTCTCTTGTCTTGGCTTGTTTTCTGTTGATCATTTAGTGTTCTATCTGCGCTTTACTTAATGTATGTGTGATTGCTAATCTGTGGCTAATAAGAAGAAAAAAGGTAAACTGCTCTAAGCATAGAACATACCATAATTTAACATGGTATCAGAGCTGAGGTGAAGACAAAGCCCAAGCAAGAGCAAGAGCAATCACCGAAGAGAAGGTTGGCAAGGCTATCTTCAAGAAATCATGGGGTCCTCAACACACTTCCCTGTTGAAGACAAACTCTGTGAGAAATCTGACTATCACGGATGGAAGATGTCTCTCGATCTAACATTAGAAGAGCAGGAAGTGTTGGCCCATGTGAGAGGCGGGATTGTTGAGCCTCCATCAAATAGATCTGCTGCTGCTAGGAACAAATGGACCAAGGGAGAAGTCAAAGCAAGGAAGATCATTCGGGACTCTATCGACAAGCGCTTGGTGGCCTATGTTTCCGAGCTGAACACCTCCAAGGAAATCTACAATAGACTGGTGAGTTTATTTAAAGTTAATGATGCAAATCAAGTCTTGTTTCTTAGAAATAAGCTGAAGGAAATTAAGAAGAGTAATTATGAGAGTATGCAAGCATATTTCTTAAGGATCACCAAGATCAAGAACGATCTCCTATATATTGGGGAAGTAATTCCTGACAGGGAAATGACACTCACAACTCTTGAGGATTGCCATCTGAATGGTATATATTTAGGACTACTCTTCTCAACAATAACGTAATTTCTGGATTTGAGGAATTAATGGCCAGATGCATTCAAGAAGAAACGTGGATGGAAGAGCAATAAATGCCCATACTTAAAGGTCATCCCTCTGCCTTTTCTTCTCATACTAAAAGAAGAAATAATTCCGGGGCTAAATTCAAAAGAAAGGCTGGACCAAAGGGTGGAAGAAAAGGACGATGTTACAATTGCAATAAAACGGGTCACTATGCAAGGGATTGCCCTGATAAAAGGGACTCACATCGGGACGATGATCAAAATCCCTTTCAAGGCAATCAAAGGAATGGCAGGTCAAATGGCAGAGGTAAAAGAAGTGCCAGAAATCAAGGAAGAGGACAACCATTCAAGAAGGCAAGAAATTCCAGGTATGAATCTAACATTGTTAACAATAAGTAGGATGAATATTATCTACCAGCAGCTCTATCTACCACTGCTCCCCCGGACTCCTTGGGAAATTGGCTTATTGATAGTGGTGCCTCAAGGCACTTCACTGGTTACAAAGAAGCTCTCTATAATCTAATAGAGAAGGAAACCAAACTAGAAATTGTTCTTGGAGATAATTCAAAATATCCTGTGAAAGGTGTAGGAAATGTCACTCTTCAATTGAATCAGGGTAATACCATCCACTTACAAGATGTATTATATGTGCCTGATCTAAAAAAGAACCTGGTGTCCATTTCGGCAATGGAAGACAAAGGCTACAAAGTGGCCTTCAACGATGGCAAGGTACATGTATGGAAAAAGAACTTTAAAGATGCTTTTACTCTTGGGTTTTGAGTTGATTCATTATATCAGGTCGAAGGAAGTCTGCTGGGTGTCATGTCTTGTGACACATCTCTTCAGTCCGAACTATGGCATCGAAGGTTTGCTCACCTTCATTATAAAGCTCTACCCGATGTAAGGAAAATGGTGATCGGGATGCCCGAGTTCAGATTAGAGCGAGAAGGTGTATGTCCAGGATGTGCCGAAGAAAAGCTAAAAAGGGGACCATTCCCCTCAAGCCAAAGCAAGACCTTCGATATATTGCAGTTGGTTCACTTAGACATATCCGATATGATGCTTGTGAACTCCTTGGGATGATATTTATATTACCTCACTTTTACAGATGATTATTCTTGCAAGACTTGGATATACTTCTTGAAAAAGAAGGATGAAGTGTTCTCTTGGTTTCGACACTTCAAAGCCTTGATTGAGAATCAAACCGAAAAGAAGATCAAGATCTTAAGGACTGATAATGGAATTGAATATGAATCCAATGAGTTTCATGACTTTTGCAAAGAGGCTGGCATTAAGAGGGAGACTACTACACCATATACTCTTGAGCAGAATGGTGTGGCAGAAAGAAAGAATTGTACAATTGTGGAAGCTATCCGTGCTATGCTCCATGATCAAAGACTTCCCAAGTTTCTATGGGCCGAAGCTGCAAATACCGCCGTATATGTACAAAATTAGTGCCCTCATCAAGCATTGGGTTCCAAGACTCTCGAAAAAATGTTTACCGGTAAGAAACTTGACTTATTTCATTTTAGAATTTTTGGAAGCCCTGTATATTTTCACGTGCCTTAAGAAAAAGGGAATAAATTCGGTGCATTTGGAAAGAAAGGAATCTTCATGGGCTATAGCGAAAATACTAAGAGCTATAGAATCTATGTAGCTGGTCAAAGGGAAGTCGAGATTAGTCATGATGTCACTTTTGACGAAGATATAACTCTTAGTAAGGTAGACAATCTTCCTACTTTAAGGGGATCTAAAGAAGTTGACACCGGGGAATCGAAGGAAAAGGAAGATGAGACGATGCCCGATGTGGAAGAACCTATGGATCCTATTGATCCCCCTCTGCAAAAGCCTTCCTCTTCTAGGAAGAGGCCTTCATGGCTTAGGGGGACACTTGATGATGCTGAAGGACACATTGCACCCTGAGGAACCTTCCGTGAAAGTAAGAAGCCGAACAGGTATCAGGGACACCTGACCATCATGAACACGATCATCCAAAATGAGCCTTCATCATTCACAGATGTTGTCAAGCATCAAGTATGGAAGGATGCTATGACCGAGGAATATGAGTCCATTATGAAAAACGATGTTTGGGATGTGGTCCCCAGACCCCAAGACAAAGCAGTTGTCACTTCAAAATGGCTTTACAAGATAAAGCATGCAGTTGATGGAAGTACGGAAAAGTATAAGGCTCGTTTTGTCGCTCGTGGCTTCTCCCAGAAGGTATAGACTATGACGAGATATTTGCACCTATTGCCCGATATACCACCATCCGCTTGATCATAGCCCTTGCTGCTTCGCAAGGATGGAACCTACATCAAATGGATGTCAAGACTACGTTATTACATGGTTCGATCAAGGAGGAGGTCTATGTGGAGCAACCCGAAGGGATTTGAGATTTATGATCGAGAATCTCATGTGTGCAGGTTGAAGAAGGCAGACTATGGACTAAAGCAAGCACCCCGAGCATGGTATGAGAGGATCGATAGCTACTTGATGAAGCTGGGATTCACTAGGAGTGAAGCCGACCCTAACCTTTACTTTAAGGTTATAGATGACAAGCCTCTCATACTGGTGCTATATGTTGACGACCTCTTTCTAACAGGTGCAGGCCCTCTCATTCACTAATGTAAGAGGGAGCTGGCTTCTGAGTTCGAGATGAAAGACCTAGGACTTATGCACTATTTCCTAGGACTGGAAGTCTGGCAAAAACCAGGGGAGATTTTCCTATCTCAAGGAAAATATGTGGTGAAGATATTGGAGAGATTCGGCATGGTGGACTGCAAGCCCGTAACTACCCCGATGGAGCTTGACTTCAAGAAGTTAAGCGGTAGTGCTACCGGCCCTGTTTTATGAAATGCTACCGAGTATCGTCAACTCGTCAGAGCATTAATGTTCCTGGTGAACTCCCATCCGGATATATGCTTTGCAGTCAACATATGGTTGAGCCTCACCACTCACATTGGATTGGTGCCAAGAATCTGTTGAGATATCTTCATGGCACAATCACTCATGGGTTGCGATACACTGCCCGAGATGTGAGACTACTTAGGTATACTTATGTTGATTGGGCAGGCAGTGTGGTGGACCGAAAGAGCACTTCCGGGTGTTGTTTCTCTTTGGGATCTGCCTCGATATCCTGGATGAGCAGGAAGCAGAAGTCGATGGCTTTGAGCACCGCTAAGGCAGAGTACATTGTTGCTAGCATGGCCTCCTATGAGGCAATCTGGTTGCGAAAGCTCTTCAGTGAGTTGTTTGGATTTACATTGGATACCACCGTGATTCTGTGTGACAACTAGAGCAGGATCCGTTTTTCAGAGAATCTCGTATTTCATGATCGCTCCAAGCATATCGATATCAGGTACCACTATATTCGAGATATGGTGCAGTGAGGAGCAATAAGGCTCCAACGTATCGGTACATATGAACAAGTCGTCGACATTTTGACAAAGCCCCTAGGAAAGGTCAAATTCCTGACTTTTCGAGAACGACTTGGTGTCGTTCAGAGACCCTCTTATGAGGGTCTAGTATGATGTATTGAGCTCTGGGAGCTCCAGGGGGTGCGGGGTACTTCTTGGAGCGACATGTGACCACAGGGCGACTCGCCATCCCCTGGCAGTGCACTATGTACAGGGTAAAGGTTCAACCTTCCCCTATGACACCCCGTGGCGACTGTGGAATAGGATGATTAGTTCTCCTTTGGGCTAGGATGATTCATTCTCCGTGGCAATTATGGAATAGGATGATTACTTCTCCTGTGGGCCAGTATGATTCGTTCTCCGTGGCGACTGTGGAGTGGGATGATTAGTTCTCCTGTAGGCCAGGATGATTAGTTCTCTGTGGCATCCACTGGGCAGGATGATTCGTTCTCCTGTGGACAGGATGATTAGTTCTCCTGTCGAGGCATCCTACCCATGCAATCTAGGACATCATGGGAAGTACCTCTCATCTGATCAATGAGTAGGGAAATGAGGATAGGGACCATAGTAGTACTATCGATGGACGCATCGTTGTATCTACGGTACTCCCTATGCTAGGATGACCTCCATTGATCTGGGATCAATGATACTGATCTAAGACCAGTGAGAGTGGTTCACACTCTGAGACTAACTTCGGGTCAGTGGAGGATGGTATGATACATCCTCGATCATTTCTTCTTCTTCATAGTTCGAGCAGAGCAAAGTGGGTTCAAGCTGTACAGAACAGTGCATTTGATGGATGGATAGCAGTGACGGTCTAACGGATTGCAGATGAAGTTCTCCCTAGTTGAAAGGGAGTGTTAAAATTGGCAACTAGAGCCAAACTCCATGTGGATCACCTTATTTATGGCTTCTGATATTTTTCCTAGATTCCTTTCATCGAGAGGTGTAGGATTGATCTAAAGATCATCCGATTCCGATAAATATTTATGGAGATATGAATTTATTTTGATTATGGACAAATTGTCAAGGTCGGCCAGCAAACTTATGTAGGCTCAGAAGCCCAACAGTCATGTCTATTCAACCTCAACGTTTGGCATTAAATACAGGAGCATTCTCCCTTCATTTGGACAATTCATTCACTCACTCCTATACATATACATATACAATTCGCTATGCAAAAGATAGTGGGTGGCGACGCCCGTGTATATATTTTCTTGTCTTTATCTTACTCCTTTTCCCAACGTTCCCTGTGCTGAAAGGAAGACTCCTAGGGCAAGGAAGTGCAGAAAGAAGGACAACTATGTAGCATGTTCTCTCTTTTTGGACCAGCGTTGACAAGCATTGGACCTTCAGAAGTGAGAGGATTGGGTGTGGTTGCCTCTCCTAGGCAGGCCGCAATTTTTGGCATGAAAATCGAGGTGATCTGACCTCTGGTTTGACCGGTGTTGACTGCCCTAGTTTAGGGCTGAAAGTTGACTTCAGAAATCTGCAAATTGACTGAACTTTTGGGGTTGTTCAAGGGTTGTTTCTTCAAGTTGTTCGAGGACAAGTTGACTGGAAATTGACCAAGTATTTTAGAGGTCAATTTCAGCTGGTTTGACCAAGTTTGACTTTGCTGATCTAGGGTTTGCTGCTGCTGATATAAAATTACAGAATTCAGGTTTTGTACTATTTCTCTCTGCTGAACTATTGAAGATAAAAGAAGATTTGATCAAAGGGTTTCCCCGCATTGGGGTTTGTCCCTAGCTAGCCGCCACATCTTGTGTCTCTTGTCTTGGCTTGTTTCTGTTGATCATTTAATGTTCTATCTGCACTTTACTTAATGTATATGTGATTGTTAATCTGTGGCTAATAAAAGGAAAAATAAGTAAACTGCTCTAAGCATAGAACATACCATAATTTAACAAAGAACAATTTTTTAAAAAAATAGTTGTTTTTTGTGGTTAACAGGCCACTGTTCCAACACAATCGAGCCGGCCAGGTTAATATCGAGCCGGCCAAGTTGCTAGACAACCCGGCCGACTTGGTATTAATGTCGCCGGCCGAACTGTTTCCTAGGCCGAGTCAAAAATTTGGGGTCTGGCTCGGACCAACTTGGCCAAGTCGGTTCTGAGCCGGCTGGTTTTGAAAATATTGCTTAAAACCCTCCAAGAGCCTCAGCCCAAAAATTATAAATATCAACAATTCATAATGAACAAAATGAATCTCCTCTCTCCTTTTTATAGATACTCTTTGGAGCTTCCCTCCTAAACTCAATTTTGAGTGATTAGAAAGTTTCTCTACATTTGCCCTAAAAAAATTAATTCAAGTTTCCCTTCATTTACCCCACTTTATCTAATGTTACCTAAGTAACATCAAATAATGGGTTCCCCCTTTAACAAACAACTATAGCCTAAGGGGTTATATAGGCTACTTCATCCCCCACCTTGGGTAATCAATTCAAAGACGACATTACACTCACACATGTATCACTGGAAGCATCTTCTGAGATGGAATCAGTTCCTACCTTTAAGTATCATAACAGCCACAAAGGCAAAGAGGATAGGAAGGGAAGAGTGGTCGTCATCAACATTGAATCCGTTATAGAAGAAAGGTGTAGGTCTGTTCTGAGTTTAGTCCCTTTTTAACCAAAGGAGAAGATGTATGGTTTTAAGCATTGGTTCATGGTCCATTTTTGAGTCCATGTCCCTCATAAGCCTAATAAAAGCATACCAAGTATGTAAGTCAGCTCCACCTGTTTATGAAATATGTCAACAATATGCTTCAAAAAGAATTGAAAACCTACCTGTATAGCCAGAGCTTCACTCCTGTAATGCTATAATCTTGTAATAATATATTGTCTTTTTGGTTTCTATTGGAAAAAGCACTTCTAACCTGCGTTCCTTGAAATTGGACATTGACACAGATACTTGCTTTAAGATCTTCATTCACCGGATAGTCACACTGTCTGAAAATGGTTGTAATAGAGCACATTTACTGGCCTTTCTCATAAATTATGATGCCCTAAAATGTCATTATTGTAGAATTTGGTAATGATCTTCATACCCACAATTAGTTCAATTGTTAGAAATTATGATATAATATCACTGCCATATCTGTCTCAATTGCGAATTTCCAATGTCTGTAATAGGCAATTTTTACAGAACTCAATTTTCAGGTCAATATATCTTCACAGGGGGTGAATTCAGATGACGTGCCAGGTCAACCACGACGCCGGCTGAATGGGCATATCTTTGCATATAACACTGGTGCCCAATGAATGAGATCGTCTACCAAAAGTTTATACGGGATCCATAAATGTATCAACCTCATAAAACATGTTAGCCCTATTTGATATCTTTACCCCTGGGTTGTAACTGACATGAATGTAACCTGATAGGATGAAAAGGGCTTACCACATGTCATTCTGATCTGTAAGCTTGTTATTTTATGTCATTCAAGGCGGTGACAACATCAAAAAGTCGATAAAACTTCGATTGCAAGACAAGGATGCATGACTTGATACGAATGTACTGCAGATCGTTGCAAAAAGTCCTAACTGAAACCTTTAGCTTGCAGTGATATTTGTATTCTCGGGATCCTACCCTATATTTATGTTTCTGTTTACTTACGGTTGAGCTAGAACAGATTGAGTTGGGCATACGCCTATATTGAAATTTAAGTGTGTTTGTTGATTTTCAAGGAAGTGCATTTTTCCCCACAAAGAAGAAGAACATTTCAAAAACATGTACATATTTCTCATCCTAGCATATACATAGGCACTGTGTTTATTGTGTCGGGTACAGGTTTGCAGAAAAATATAAACAATTTATAGTTGAGAGTCGAGAGGATACCAAGAGGCAGAGCACTTCCAGTCCGAGAATTGAAACTAAGGTGAGAAACAAGTTTGGCAGACGCAACAGCACTGTGTAGTGGAATCAATGACTTTACGCAACGCTGTCGAAAGCTTGAACTGTCATTTCCAAGCATATTCCCGCTCCTATGAGTTGCCGAAGCAGGCCTGTTGGTTGATGATGAAGCTCGCGATGATCTTCCATTTGACATCAATAGATTTCTCGCTGACCTCGAAAATGTACCGTAACGAGATGTCATTTGAGCTCCCGTGTAAACTGCTCTGAAATACAGTGATGAGAACCACCCTCCTGGTTTTGGTGATGGGGTTTTAGGGGTTTTATATGTGAGGTGGTGGTGAAGTATTCTTTAAGGGGTTAGAGTGTATGTGAGCACCACATCAAATAGAAAGAACCCACCATAACGTGTGATTGATTATTTTGGACATTCCATAAATTATTAGTAACAATAACGATGAGGACAGGACAATCCTAAGAAACAAAAGTAAATGAACGAGAGATACCCTATGAGGATCATCAAGGAGAGTCCAATCGAGTATCATCCTCTGATCTTGGAAAGATTAACAATGGCACCCAAACAAGGCGTAATCGAGCATCATTCTCTTTATGGTGGAAAACTTAACGATCAATGAATGAGAATGAATGAAAGAGTGGGATTTTAATGTGTATATATGAGAAATGAATGAGAATGAAGGAAAGAGTGAGATTTTAATGTGTATATATGAGAAATAGTTTATTGGACCACTAGTATTTATGTTTTTGGTTTTTTTAGTTCAATCATTATCTTATTCAAATTGATGATGAGTTTGTTTATGCTTTTAACAGATTTTTCGTGAAAAGATCATATCAAGAAACTTTTGTTAACATATTCCCATAATTGTCTCCAATGTCTCTAAAAGCATCACATTCTTAAATGAAATGTTTTTTTGATTTCACTGCCTTAGAAGTGCAAAAAATACACACTCATTCTTTCCAAGTTTATTTAGGTCTTTTCACTGTCCTCTTTCATACCAAAGTTGACGTGAGTTAGTTTTTAATTGAGCAATAAGAATCATTGCTCTCCTGGAATGTTAGCTTCAATGTAGTTTTTTTGTTGGAGATCGCAAGTAAGGTTGAATTCCTCAACATAGTACTTCTTCTTTCTACCCAACTTTTTTCCCATGTATGCTTGCGCAACTTCTCCATAACAAAATTTTGAAACTCCTTGTTATTTGTGAGACAGACATTGAGGTAGATATTCCATTTATGCATCCATTCGTCACCAAAACTATGTGTTATTATGTTAGGATGTTGAGACCTATTGTTGGGTAACTTTGCATTTATGCATCCATTCATCACCAAAACTAAGTGTTATTATGTTAGGATGTTGAGACCTATTGTTGGGTAACTTTGCATAAACATTTATTTTGACATTTCAATTAAACGCTATAAATTGAATAAAGACGCATAAACGTGAAGTAATGGTATTTTATATTTAAGTTTTATAAACTTAATAAAACTTTGAGTTGAGATATATTGAGAAGATGATTTGTGATTTTTTTTAAATGATTGTTTGAAAAAATAAATGGATGATGAGGTTTAAAAATATTCTTCCTCTTTTTTGAGGTTTTAGTTAAAAATATATATGTGAAAGTTTGTATAAGAGAAAGTTTTATGGATTCATGTAATTAGAGTCAAATATATCTCTCTGGAGATAATGGAGGATTGGGTTAGGAACCTTCTGAAACAAGTTGATAATGCCTTGTTCATATAGAAAGCTAAGAGTTCAACTTTCCATCTAGTTAGAAATTGGTTGATCTGGAAGGTCAACAAAGGAAATAAAATTCAAATCAATATAGACTTATAGATCAGTAACAAGAGATTACACATATTACCTTATTGGATGACACAAGAACTTAGAAGCAAAAAATATTACTCCCTGAGACAAATTGTGAACTAGGAGAGACCTACAAATTGGAAACAACAATGGCTCATTCACCAGGAGGTTGAATTGAATGAAGTTCTTGTTGAAGTATGGTAGGATTGTACTGAAACATTAAAAAATAACAATGTCAAAATAGGGGAAGAAAATGACTAGTTGTTATGGTTCCTTAACCCTACTAGGTCCTATGTGCTTAAACTGCGCTATAAAGCCCTTGTTCAAGAAGGTTTGGTGGAACAACAAATTTGGTGGTGGAGAATTACATGGAAGCTAGGGTGTCCCTCCAAGAATAAAATAGTTGTGTGGCTAGTATTAAACAATAAGGCTCCTACTTGCGAGGCGCTTCAAAAAAAGGGAAAAAATCAGTCTGGGTTGATGTTGTTTATGTCAAAAAGCAAATGAAATTATACATCATTTAATTCTAACCTATTCATTCTTAAAAGAGATATGGAAAGAAGTTAAAAGGTTGATATATTTAAGGAATGTCTATGAAGGAGGAAATATAGAAGAAGCCTTCATGTCTTGGTGTTCAACCAAGGATACAATGAAGATCAAAGTTGTTCCACTCAATATAGCTTGGAGAGTTAGGCTCGCTGTGAACATTGAAGCATTTTGAAGGAAAGGAGACTTTGCCTTTTATATGTGCAATTCAATCTCCAAGTATTTTTAAATGTTTATCCATAACTTGAGGATAAGAAAAAAGCATAGGTATGGAAGAATGGGTAATCAATGAGGACATTCCTTGGGCATACTTTGATGACGCCCCTTAATGAAATCCTCCAAAAGGAGGTTTGGATAGAATCTTATATCTTTCCTCTCATCATAATATATCTTTCAAAGATGGGATAGGGAAGGAAAGTAACAATAATTGTGAACCTATGACACTCAACTACTGCTTCAATTAGCCCAAGAATATGGTGTTTCACAATTACAAATTTATGGAGACTCTCTATTGGTTATCCTTGGTTATGAAAGGAAGCTTCAATTAGAAATTTCACTTTACAACCTTTTTATGATGATATATAATTTCAAATCTTTCTCACATGTCCCTTTGTCTTATATAGATAAGGACAAGAACATGGTAGCGAATGGCCTTTCAAAAGAAGGCTTCGAACTAGAGCATGGTACATGGATCATTTCCATCTTTCAAGTTAGGCACACAATCGTATTCACTCATGCACCATGGTTTTATTT
>APFE031224832.1:235732-248062 GCA_000404065.3 Pinus taeda | reverse complement strand
TGGGAACAGCGTGACAGCCCCTTCTCTGAGTTCCCTGCCACCAACCACACCTTGTGGGGTTGAAGGCTTTTCTCGCTAACTGTGTAGGTAGGTGCGGGCGGCAGGGTCAACAACCCCCAAAATGACCTACTCATAGACAATAAGACACGTATACAAAATGACCTGCCTAGACGTTACGACACACGTAAGCAACCAAAGACAAGTGGACAAAGAGACCTGACCGAAGAGACCATGAGCCAAAACCAGAACCAGGCAACATAGCGTGAATTGAAGCGGCGAGCTATTCCTCCGGCTCCTCCTCCACGATTGGACAAGGTCTGTAGTAATCCTCGTCCTGCACCGTGGTTTCAGCTTCCCCGATCGCTGCAGGTTGACGCTGGCTGTTTTCCTTCTATGGATTCGGCAAATCTGCAGCTTTGCCTTTATCTGCCTGGGCCAAATTGGCTTCTTGGGTCTCGTCCCTCGGAGGAGCAAACTCAGGCGGAGCACTGGAGCTGCCATCGTCCATAGGTTCATCAATGAACAGAACTGAAATGTGGGTGTTTATACACGGGCAGTTCAGGTGACTTTCGAAGGAGAAGATAGCGGAGCCGAAGAAGGGAGCAACTGAGGTTTCAGGGGGGCTAGCCTCTAGGAATTGGTTAGGCCGGGAGGGATTGGAGGCAGCAGAGCTAGGGCAATGGCAGAAGCAGTGACAATGAGGGCAGTGGCAAGGTGGACGGGTCTCCTCATCAGCTGGGCGCCTCGAGGTCCCTCCTCTGCTGGTGCTCCGACGGCTCAACAGCCTTTGACGCTCACTGACCATGTTAGTAGGGTAATGCAGAGAATAATCAACCTGGACGAGCAGGCCTGAGCAGTAACAGAACAGGGCAGAGCCCGAATAAACCAGGACCTGCAACCAAATTAACCAGGAATTATGCAGCATGTGGTCAGGGAAGCAGAGGGGGCCGCTGTATATAGAGCTCCCAGCTCTACCTCGGTGGTCGTCTGCCATTAAGGTGGCCATCACATCCATCGCAGAGCCGAGATGAACAGTGCAGTCAGGTGAGGCAGGGGCGTTAATGCACCCAGCTTGCCATCCTGTGGCTATTAAAGCCACCTTCTGGGAGCTGCCTGCTCCACCGCTTCCCAAGTATACATGGCGCATGGTGGGCATGTGGCCTCCACGAGACCCCTGTCCCGTCAACCGCCTTGAGCTAGCTGGCACCCGCATCCGGGGGGTTGGCGTCATTTTGAACCAGGTGATTGCATTCCTGTGCTTGTGCATGATTCTTTAGAATATCAAGAGTTCCTGCCTGTAGAGTGAGCTCGCTTTCCATGCCAATGTTGGCCAGGAGATCAACTACTTTGTTGCCTTCTCTTCTTGTGTGATTGAAGGTGATAGCTTTGTTGTTAGATAATTCTTGCTCTAGTGCTTCCAATCTTGCTTCCAGCCTCCAGCTCGTAGCAATTTTTTTTGCATGTGAGCCATTCAGAAGGTGTTTAGCCATGTTGACCAGGATTTGGGAGTCTCCTTCTACCTCCAGGGGGCTAAAGTTGTTTTGCCTTGAAAGAATGAGTCCCTGCCAGAGACCTTCCAACTCAGCTGAGTTGTTTGTGTCCCATCCAATATTTCCATAATAAATCTGTAGAGGCTTGCCTTCATAGTCTCTGATGATTCCACCGTAGCCTGCATTCTCCGGATTGCCTTTCGAGGCCCCATCAAAATTGAGTTTGAAGGAGTGCTCAGATGGGGCGATCCAAGAGGTCTGGCCTGTTCTGCTGCTTTTGTGTTGAGTGGTGTTTTAGGACTGCTTGGGAAGTTGTAGATTCCAGTTTTCCCATATGGTTTTCTTGTTGTCTTGAGTTGGAAGATCTTCCTTGTTCCATGATCTGAGAACTGCATTATCAACATTAAGGTTGTAATAAAGAGGTTAATACTCCTAATAGAATTTCGGGACCTGATACAGTTGGAAAGCGAATATCTTTGATAATGAGGATAACGTTATTTTCTTAATTTTATCGACAAGCCAGTTGTTAGCGATTAAGTCATTTTAAATATTTCGAACGCTGATTGTGCTGGCCACGTTAGCGTCAATATTTTGGGTACATGTGTCTCTGTTATGATCGAAAGGGTGAAGTACAAATTTAATTGTGTTTACCAATGTAATTATTGAGAATGCCATGTGATCAATTCCTCTGTATCAAACGAACTTTGATTCGCAATCATGACTAAGGGTGATGTTATGTTTTAAATTAACACATAATAGTGTTCAATGTATCTTACACTTCATATCATGTGAGCGGTTATATTGGTAAATTATCTGAGTTTTGAATTGGCAATTCAAACTATTTCCATTGCAGAGACAATATCGAATCCCGCGGATAGTGCTAGCCAAAATGGGAAAGGGAGGCATACTAGACCGAACTGAGCCTAAAGCGCCAAACCTGTTAGATGTGTATCCTTATCTCCTACATTTGTTCCAACAGGCAGGGTGGAGTTAGTTCTTCTATCAGTGTTCCAATTATCACGATTTGGTAGCCTAATTGTTTGTTGTAGGGTTCGATGGTAGTCGTGTAGAGGTTGGTGGTTTAACATTTGAAGTCACAGAGCACAATGTTGCTGAAGCCACAACTCTCCCCATGGATAGAGAAAGGGTCTTTCACAATCATATCCTAGCCGGCATAAATGTTTCGTCTTTCTTCAAAGAGGAGCACAAGGCAAAGAATTGGAAAGTCGGAGTTCAAAAGAATTGGCTACAAGACAAATGGTATGCCCCCTGCTACTTTGCCAACAATATTTTACTTGTGAGGGTCGTTATAACATAGTCAATTTGTATCATTTCTACTTCTTGGCTCATTTAGATGGGCATATTAGGATTAATCCCTGCTTCTACATGGTGGAAAGCCTCAAGCACATGGCTGCTAGGTATAGGGTTAGGGGTGACCCTTCATCACATTTTGTTTATCATAAGTCATTGATAAAACTTTATAGAAAGGCAGTTGATTAAACTAGGGAGGACCTGGAACCATTTCCTTTTTTGGGGAGGGTTCTAGCCTCAACTTGCCAGGAGCAAAAGTGGCAGACCCCAAACTATTAGAAAGATGAAGAAAACTCGACTCAAGTTCCTATTCAGACTCCTATCATGTATGAAGACTCAGAAACTCCATCCACCTCAACTGCCTCTAAAATTCCCAAGGTTTATCAAAGGAGGAGTGCTTGGCTTCATAAGCTAGAGCCTACATCGTTGGGAAGTCCAGGAACTGACATTGCCTCTGTTGGTTTTTCAACTCTACCCTCAGAAACCTCTCTTGCAGACACAACTACACCTGGAGATTTTAAGGGCAAAAAGCCAATGATAGAAGAAGCGGAAAATGAACCAACACCTAAGATTCTCAGATAGGGCATTAGGCACACTAGGCCGACAAACAAATTGCGGTACAAAATCAAGCTTAGAAGCAACCTAGAGTTAGCTAAACAAGTCATTGATATAGATGATGTGCCTCTGAAAGACTTAATTATCAACAAGGAACTTGCAAAGTCTAAGAACAAGCCTACAGAGTCTGGGAAGAAGTCTGCAAGCCCCAATAAGAAAAGAAATAAATAGGCTGCCAAAGCAAAGCCTATGGAGACTAGACAGAACAAGAAACAAAGATTAGACAAGTTGAATGTGTTACTTGAGGTTGTTAGTACTCTCAGCGAATGTGCAGGGTGTCAGAATCATTTTTGTCCACTTGTTTAATCCAAAACTCAGTGTTTTTGTTTCATGGACAGTCGGCCTGCCAATTTTGTATGCAAATCAGGAGAGCTGACAACGCTTTTGTCAATAGTTTTTGATAAGTTTGACAGTGTTGTTGTCCGTAGTTTTTGATAAGCTTGACAGTGTGTCTGTTAACTATTTTGAACAAAGTTATGCATACTGATCAATAACCGAAACCTATAGGAAAAGGCTGACAACATGCCTGTCAATGATTTTGAAACAAAACAGAGACACTGACATCTCTATTGTCAGTGATATTCAGAAGGATTGATCTCCTAGTTGTCAGCAATATCTCAGATCAGAAAATTAGTAATGCAGATGGCCTACTTGATAAAGTATACAGAGGGACCTGTTTTGTTGAAACATCAATGATAATCTACAGAGGGACCTGTTCTATTTTCCAACTAGACAGTTGACCAGATCACTCTATTGTTGCCTAGATTTTAGTAGATTTATCAACAGTTTTTCTAGGGTTCGCTAGATATTTTTTGAAGTTTATCATTTTCATGCATGAACTTAAAGTATATTTATAATATCTCAATATTGTAATTATGAGGATTCTATTATTTTGCAAACCGTTATGTAAGTTCTATAAAATAATTTATGTAAAGATGTAATAGTGTTGGCTTTTGAGGCCAAGACTTGTTGTTTTGAAAACCTTTTATTTACAGAAATCCTAATTGAAGTATTCTAGCTTCAGTTCTTGACAAATGCGTTTATTATATGTTTTTCTAGTGCTTTCATATCTTATTTCTGCACATGTTCAAAGTACTATAGAAGATCTGGGTAAGAATAGATTGAGTGTAAATCTCTCTGAAATCCCTTGTAAAGTTATAATCATTTAAAGAGATAAATTAGCTGAACTGTTTGTCTTGGTTAATTCCTCTACATCTGTTAATTTGCCTTCTGTCATCTTTTGAATGTGTTTTGTTTGGTTGTAGAAATCTTCTACACACATCCATTCTATCTGGTTGATTAAGTTTTAGTATGACTGCTTAATTATCACGAATTCCCTTATATTCTTCTGTCAAATTCTTTAAAAATCATGTTATTTTGTCAAATTGGATGCTGGCACTTTGACCAAGGAGTCTGTAAGAGGGGGATTTATTCATAAACAAGGATTGGACAATCATTAGCAACTAGCCAAAATAAATCATAAATCTAGTCATTGTGCTTCATAGGCTGCTGTCTGGTGACAATGACTAGCGTTAAACAAAGCCTCGTAACAATTGAGGGAGCCCCCTCTAGTTCAAGGGCTAGCTTGAACCTAAAGACTGGTTGAGTTGGTTTCTTGGTGTAGTTTTTGTAGCCAAGAATTGCCTACGAGAAACAAGTACAACATATTTGTCATCAATAGCTTCTGGTCCTCAACAAATCCTTCAGTGAGTTGTCATCTAACCTTGTAATCCTTAGGTTTACACTTTCAAGCTTGATCATGGCCACTTGACCTGTACACCTTAACTTTTTGCTCTTCAAATCAGCTTCTTGGCTTGGGCCCTTAGACTTGACTTGCTACACGTTAGTTCTTTTTATTTGATCAAAAAGAGGTCTTCCCACCTGGCACTTCAACTCCCTCAACTCTTGCTATTCACTATTCAACTGTCATTGCTTAGGCTCATTATATGTTCAAGGAGAAGGTCTACCCACTTGGTAGCTTTTACTCAACATTGTAGATTTATTTCTACTACATAGGGATTTTTCAAAACACTTGGAACCAAATAGGCCTTTATAGCCTTGAAGGCTTGCTTCGTGGCCTACCAATCGTTGCACTAAACACTCACCTTATGCAACCGATAGGTCTATCACAAAAATCGAGGAGAGACTTGTTTTAATTGCTCCTTCGTCCACAATAGGGCTTGTCACAACTACTTCAATAACAACTCCCTTAACATTGCCTTAGCCAACTAGACTTGCCCTCCAAAGATCCCTGCAACTGTTCTCTAACAGAGCTCGACCACCTCAAAGATCAAACCAGAACTTGGTCTATAACAGGACTGCAAATTTGAGCACAAACTAGACTTGAACTCAACCTTCAAAACACTTGAAACCAACCTTCAACTCGGACCTTAAATCTTCCTTCAATGCACCACAACTTGGCCCTCAAACCAAACTTGAATTCAGCCTTAAAAACTCTAGGATTTGACCTTCAAACAAGGCTTGAACTCGACCTTAAACACTAAAATTTGACCCCTGGAACAAACTTGAAACTCAACCTCAACAAGATTGAAGTTCGGCCTTCAACATGATTGTTATGAACATAAATGATGTAAAAATAGATAATAAATAATAATCATAATAATATAAATATAATAATAAATAATAAGTACACTAAATAAATTCGTACATCTCAAACAGGAGGGGAATGTAAATGAGCACACGAATGGGAAGTTTTGGCACTAGACAAAATGGACTCATAGGCAAACAATTGCTAACAATGTACATTTGTGGATTAAAACATTGTATTCTTAGTGAAATAAAGCTATGGAAGCCTAAAACAATTGAGGATGCCATACATGTAACAAAATTGATCGAACAAAAGAACCAGTTCAACAAGCCATCTTTTACAGCTAACCAGATACTTGAATGAAAGGTCAAAAAAGTACCCCACAGACAAGTTTGGCAAATATATAACTCTGCCATTAAGGGAAGAAGAGAATCAACAATAGTGCACAAAGAAAAAATGGGTCAATAGATGTAGGAATTGTGGAGACAACTGGACACCCAAGCACAAATGCAATAACAAAAAACTATATACATGTGAAGCTAAGGAAAAGTCTGACGTTTCTAGTAGTGACTCAGAAGAAGAATATAAAGAAGAAACTATTATTCCAAATACAAAAGATGAGGGGCCATGCCAAAGATATCACTTCCCACAATAACAAGAATAACGCAACCCTAAGCTTTGAAACTAAGAGGGAACGTAAAAAAGGAAAATGTCACCATTCTCATAGACATTAGAAGTGCCCATAACTTCATAGATATAAAAGTCACAAAAAGACTAAATTTATTCATAGTTCTAGTTGAAGACATAAGAGTAATGGTAGCAAATGGAAAATGCATTGATGAATTCGGGAAATGTCATAAGGTCAATCTACTATTAGAAGATTACGAATTAGAATTTGGGGTCTACATTGTGCCCCTGGGAGGATTAGACATTGTATTAGGAATCTAATGGTTGCAAACTTTGGGAACCGACTCTGTGAATCACCATAAGCAATTTATCAAGTACAAATCAAAGGAGGAAAATATGAATTATTCGGATTTTTCAAATTTTTATTTTAATTTGGTGTGTTGCCCTGAACTCTGTGTAGGAGTTTATCGCCCACCCCCACTGCAACCCCTCGAATGGGGGGGGGGGTTGTCGCCCCCCTACCCCCTCCCTCCCAAAAAAAAAACCACGCTTGGCGCATACGTATGGCACGTGGAGATAGTCCCACAAAGAATGTAACATATACCAAACAACAACAATTTTCAATTCTTATTACAACAAAAGATGTTATCTATCGAATAACAAAAATGGATGGAAAAACTTTCTACCCTTTGTATCGAAATATTACACAAAAAGGGGAAGGACAATGTAGTTGTGGATTCACTATCACAAAAAGGTTATGAAACAACAACTTGTGGGACAATAGTGGTGATTCCCGATTGATTAGATCAATTTCGAGTTGAATTTGCAAAAGATCTTGAATCTTATTCCATAATCAATAATTTAGACCAAAATCTAAAATTCGATTGGAACAATGACATCTTATGGTACAAATATAGAATCTACCTAAGTCCTTCTTCAAGATTTAAACAAATAATGTTAAAGGAATCACATAGTTCTCTAACAACATGACACGTTGGTTTTTTTAAAACATATTGCAATTCACGGTAATCTTTCTATTGGAAAAGGATGAGAAGAGATTTAAAAAATTCTTGTTGAATGTGATGCATGCTAAGGGCATAAAAATGAAAATATTTTGACACCAAAGTTACTTACGCCTTACACATCCCTAACCAAAAATGGGTTGAAATTTGAATGGACCATGTCTGTTGGAACAGATAAGATTTTTGTCGTGGTTGATAGACTAACTAAATATGCACATTTTATGGCAATAGAAAGGACAAATTCAATAAAATAGATTGTTGATGTCTTTTGTAAGAGCTTCTATAAATTGCATGGATTTCCAAAGGTCAATATCAATGATATGGACCCAAAATTTAAAGGGAAATTTTGGAAAGAATTTTGCAAACAAATTATAATATCCCTTAGTATGAGTTCAACTTACCATTCACAAACAGAAAAGGCCAAACAAAAATTGTAAATAAACCCTTTAAAACTTACCTCCATTGTTTTGTGACAGATAAACAACACACGTGGTCCCAATGGTTGCATTTGGACGAATGGTGGTATAATTCTACCTACCACGCATCCACCAAAATGACTCCCTTCTAGGCCCTATATTGGATAACCTTTAACATCAATAACAATTGTTTTCAACAAAACTAGTCATTGAATCAATTGAGCCCCCAAATTGGGAATCAGTTTGGAATTGGAAAAAACTGGACCAAAAATTCGGTTGACCAAAAAAATACATAAAATATTCAAATCTTAAAGACATACATATATATTCGTATTCATCCATATGAATCCAAACTATTTATACATAGGTTTCAAAATTTCCCATTTATATAGCAAGGAAGAGTGCATATAACCAAAATAACACTTAGTGCAATACATCTTTGAACCAAAAATACATCAATAAAAGGGCTATAGATGGGCTCTAGTGTTAAAAAAATCATGTTACAACAAATACCTACATATCATTAAAATCATTGCCTATATTGGGGGCCTCATCGTGAATACCACACTCTAAGCATTAAATTAAGATAGAAAAAGCTTGACATGTTGAATTGAGATTTTGTTCATATGATGGGTACATTTTTACTAGGGTCACGATAGAGTTCAATAGTCAATGCCACTTACATCAAGGTACATAGAGGGCTTGTTGCTCTTGATTAAATGCTAGTTCCACACTCTCGTATATGAAAGAATCCAATGGAAATGTTGCAATTCCCTCAATATTGAAATCCTAAAAACTGTTAAATCTACTGAATTTTGAATGGGACCCAAAATTATGCTTTCTCCATGTGAA
This sequence comes from Pinus taeda, assembly GCA_000404065.3. Lineage (NCBI taxonomy): Eukaryota > Viridiplantae > Streptophyta > Pinopsida > Pinales > Pinaceae > Pinus > Pinus taeda. The sequence goes on along the minus strand of APFE031224832.1, from coordinate 239,181 downwards.
ATCCAATGAGGTCGGAACTACTATTAAACATTCTAAATCAATTAATGGTTATGTTAAAAATTTAAATAATCCTTTTACTTTAATAATTTAGCATTACCATTTAATTACATCGCAGTAGTAGCACCCTAGTGTTGAATATTAGGCTTCCTTGTTCATAGATTATTATTTTCTTTAAAAACTTGCATATTGAGGGTCCTTGGTTGCATTGTTTAGAACTAGTACGTTCAGTGAAAAAATGTCGGTTTGTATTGAACTGGTCTTGGATTGATTTAGGAACCAAAACAGTCTGGTTCCGACAACATTGCTTACTGTGTTAAGTGATTGATAGTTGAGATTAGATCTCAACATCACTTAAGATTGATGGTTGAAATTCATCTAATTCACTAATGCAAAAACCTTTGCATTTCATTTGATTAACTCACTTTTTTCTTATAAAAGAAAATACTTCAATGACTGAAGTAATTGCTAAGGTTAAGGGTGTAGTAGACGACTTTTAGACACCTACACATTTAGGCCTGTGTAGAAGTACTTGCTAGAGCTACAAACATCAATATGCCCTCTTAGCGCCAGAGGTACGTCCTGGAGATCCATTTGGAATAGGTTGTCTCTTCTGTCATGGCACAATGTCCTCTTTTGGAGGCTTGCTCTTTTTGAATGTGCTCCCAGGAGCTGCCTCCACATGCTCTTGAGCATCCCTCAATGTCCGATCAGGTTTGCCCGACAACCTAAGTTGATCTCTCTAACTCTGATGGCCACTACTGTGTCTAGGCTAGACTCCTTTGGATGAATGAGCACCCGCCCATTCTTGAATTTGAACACAAAACCTGTGTCCTTGACTGATATTGATTTAAGTTCTTTATTCTTGGTTTGAATAACACGTACTTGACATCCAACGTCCCTCCTAACTCTAGTTGAAACTTGATAACTCCAGCTGCATTCACTGCATACTTGGCATCATTACCAAGCTCCACATGTAAATCTAAGTCTCACTCCATTAAATTACTAAACAACTCTTGTGCCTCCATTACATAGCGTGATACACCACTATCCAAGTACCAAGCACTCTCGGTGTTGGTGCTAGTAGATAGACAAGAGACAAATGAGAAGTCCTCGAACTTCGCTACAAACTCATCAAGCTGAACATTTGTTGATGTTGATGTCTGTGGTGACTTGCCCTTCCCCTTTTTTCTGGATACTATGATGCATAGTGCCTAATTTTGTGTCCACTGAAGCGCTTCATCTTTGGAACCTTTTTCTTTGCCATTATTGCTCATATTGGCCAAGGCTGTGTTCTCTTCTTCTTCTTCTTTGTTGACATTAGACCCTTCTCGAGTCTCTTTTTGGATGCAGTCATCCCAAATCCTATTCCAATTGGGATGGTGCTCTCAATTGGGATGTCCATTTAGTGTCACATTCACGAGCTTGACGTTCTCCACCTTCCCAATGGCTGTAAGCTAATGCCATGTCTGGGTGATCTTCATGAAGTAACTGGTAATTCATCAAACTTTGACATTTGAATGGATTTGAGCTTATATCTCAAGATCATCTTCTTGTTCATGCTATTGATCTCTAACAAGTCCACTAGAGCTTTGGATGCCCCTGCTGTCTTTTGTGCCAAGTGAGGAATCATGTGATCCTTACGACATCCATGATGTCGTGCTGAGCTTTAATGTCCTCCTTTAATTGTGTTGAATTTGTTGGCAATTGGGTCTCCTTATCCACAATCTCCCAAAGGTCATTCTCCTTCAACAACAACGTAATCCTTGCTTTCTAGGGTAGGAAATTTGATTCTCCATCCTGTTGGTTCTCGGATATGAGACTGGTTTCTATTTTCTTTGATATGATCAATTGTTGTGTTCTTAGTCCTTCAAGCACCCACAAGAGTAAATTGTTGTTCCCTATGTGCAACTATCCTTTGCACTCTGCTTGTGATTGTTGTTTTCTTCGTGCAGTTGTCCTTGACACTTTGCTCGCGACTGTTGTTCCTTGCTCTGTGACAACATCCTAACTACGCAGATTGGCACCTATTTGTTGGCTTTGTTCTGCCAACCACCAATCTTCGCGTCAACCCTGTAGCCTCGTGGCTGCTAGCAGTATTTTGGCTTGTCTAACCTCAATGCATGTGGCTCCTTGAAGGATGTCTTGCTGGCGTTTGCTGTATGCGGCCTACTGTCCACTCACGACACCGCACCTCATGATTAGTGAATACCTTGTTGGTCTATTGGCTCTGCTGACTTGGTGGCCAAACCCTCGACGACTCAAGACGCTGTGGCGATTGTTGCCAGCAGGGGCTGTATGCCACCGCATTTTTTTTTAAATCTTCAATTGTCTTTACCAAGTCGTTCGACCCCCCTCGTAGGAAGTTGTAATTTTTTTTGTTTACTTCTGCACTGCATGACTTCCACTTAGCCAAATTATTTTAGGGTAGGAAATTTGATTCTCCATCCTGCTGGTCCTCGGATATGAGACTGGTTTCTATTATCGTTGACATGATCAATTGTTGTGTGCTTAGTCCTTCAAGCACCCACAAGAGTAAATTGTTGTTCCCTACATGCAACTATCCTTCGCACTCTGCTTGCGATTGTTGTTTCCTTCATGCAGTTATCCTTGACACTTTGCTCGCGACTGTTGTTCCATGCTCTGTGACAGCATCCTAACTACGCGGATTGGCACCTATTTGTTGGCTTTGTTCTGCCAACCACCAATCTTCGCGTCAACCTTGTAGCCTTGTGGCTGCTAGCGGTATTTTGGCTTCTCTAACCCCAATGCATGTGGCTCCTTGAAGGATGTCTTGCTGGTGTTTGCTGTATGCGGCCTACTGGCCACTCACGACACCACACCTCATGATTAGTGAATACCTTGTTGGTCTATTGGCTCCGCTGACTTGGCGGCCAAACCCTCGACGACTCAAGACCCTGTGGCGATTGTTGCTAGTAGGGGCTATTTGCCACCACATTTTTTTTTAAATCTTTAATTGCCCTTACCAAGTTGTTCAACCCCCCTTGTAGGAAGTTGTAATTTTTTTTGTTTACTTCTGCACTGCATGACTTCCACTTAGCCAAATTATTTTTTAATTTTATTTTTGCCTCCTGTGCAGTGTACAGACTTGACTTGTACATCCATGGTGCTTGCTAAAAACTAATCTATGCCTTGTATGGTTGCTAGCCTAAATTGGCCTTTTCATGCCTGTACAAACTTGGCACCTAGTGACTTTGAGATTGGTTTCCTTCATAAGTGACGTCCTGATACCATTGTTAAACTTCCTTGAATCCAACATACTAAAAGTTTACCACCTAGTATATTACAAATCTTTTGAAGAAAAGCACAATTGGGATCTTAAGAAAACTTAAACAATAGAATCAAAGCAATGTTCCACGGGGACTCGCTCCCCCCCCTTGGGGTCTAGTTTCCTCACTCCCCCGCGCTCCGGGGACTTGGGGACGAGTAGG
>APFE031224832.1:217770-234764 GCA_000404065.3 Pinus taeda | reverse complement strand
TAAATTATATTTTATATTTATAAGTTTTTAAGACCCTGACGCTCCCCCACGTTTCCTAAAAAATGGTGGGGAGCTTTTGCATAGGCTGCTCCCTTGCCCCCTCGTCCCGGAACCTTGGTGGAACATTGAAGCAAAGTAAATAACCAATCTCAATCACATAAGCACACAAATTTTCTGCCCTATTAAACATTTCATTTATTAAATTCAGAACCTACTTGGGTTCCCTTATTGGGAAAATTCCAAATGGCCCTCTAAAGAAATTACATATACAACAATACCCTAGATTTGATCATGTTGATTAAACCTTAGATCTGTTCTTCAATCTGTTCTGCTGATCTGGATCTCCCTTGCTGCTCCTTGCACCTTCCTCTGACCCGACACACTTGAATTGAACTCCTTCTCCACCCAACTATTGAGATCTCACTCTCACTGTGCCTTGTCCCTTAGCCTAGTGTTCTTTTATAAGCTCAAGCTATGACTGAATCCATAATCCTAATCTCCAAAGTGATTGATGGTTGAGATTAGATCTCAACATCATTTGAGATCAATGCTTTAGATTCATCTAATTCACTAATGCAAAAATCTCCGCATTTAATTAGTTTACTTTTGTCTTATAAAAGAAATTACTTTAATCACTAAAGTAATTGCTAAGGTTAAGTATTAGGTGATTTCTGCATGCCTAGACGCTTAGGCCTATGCAGAAGTACCTGCCTGAGCTACAAACATCAACAAGATCCATGTTATTTCTGAGTTTTTCTGAGTTTATAATGGTGGAGCATATGATCAAAAGGCAACACCGGTGAAAAGGCAAAGAAGCAAATATAGCACTGTCCAATAAGAATGTTCTTGCTCCTAATTACTGTCAATGATGAACACACAATTTCCTTTTAAGAAGCATGCCAGTGGCAATTTTTTATTGCATAATATGATAATTGTGTGCGTGAATGGTTAGTTTTTGCTTGTGTTTAGGTGTGGAGAACCGGTCCTCAACATGAAGCAATTTTGAGCTTATATCCTTGATCCTTTCGTGCCCAAATCAAGACAGATAGTAAAATGAAATGACCTTTTAATATGATTTTTGAAGGGCTAGCTATCCCCATCAGCAGAGTGAATAAATGTTAATATTCACACAAAGCATTGAAGGCTGTACCAAGTATGTTACCTTAGAAAAAGGTTAATAAGAAATCAGGCATAACATATCTTCCCTTTGTTTCCTTTGAAGATGTTTCAAGGAACCTAGTCATAGAGTTGGGTAACTTTTTTTGTTGGAGAAGGGAAGATTTTCTTGTTGGTTTTTCTTGACATTTGTTTGTTCTCGATTCTACTTTTGCTACTTATCTACAAGATAAAATGGTGGCATTTCTTTTTTATCTTGAAAAGTGGTCTTATAATTTCACCTTTTGTGGATGGTAGCATTGACATGCTTCACTATGGAGTAATGCAGATGGCAATTTGGAGTCTCAGACAGCATCTGGAAAATCTAAATCTTCTGGTACAGTATTGCCATATGTTGGTGTTGCATGTTTGGGAGCCATTTTATTTGGTTACCATCTTGGGTATGTATAGATTTCACTGACATCCAGAAATGTAAATTTATGAGTTTTAATGTAGCTCATCTATATACAATACAACTCGATAATGTGACAAACATGTATTTGTTAAGATGAAATATTTTCAGACGTTGGCATTGTGCGTAAGTTGAATTTCTAATGGCTAATTATGTGGTTATTTGAATCTATTACAATAAATTGAAAGTCATAAAATGGAAAGGCTGGTTGCTATAATACTGGTTAACTATGGATTACAGTGTAGTAAATGGAGCACTTGAATATCTTGCAAGGGATCTTGGAATTGCTGACAATACTGTTTTACAAGGTGAGTAGATTAAAAAAAAATGGAATACAGATCTATAACAGTATGCTATAATGAGAATTTGGAAAAAAGTCGCATTGTTTTCATAATGGAATTCACTCTTTCAAGTGGACAATAATAGCAATAATTCATATTACAAGTCATTGCCCATAAATCATTATCAATTTTAATCAAAGTGTAAATTTCAGGATGGGTGGTTAGCACAACACTTGCAGGTGCCACTGTTGGATCGTTTACTGGAGGTGCATTGGCTGATAAACTTGGCAGGAAGAGGACATTTCAACTTGATGCCATACCTCTTGTAGTTGGTGCTATTCTAAGGTTTGGCTTAAGCTTAACTTTGAAGTTCTTTCTTTAATTAATTTTTTTTATATTTGGTTTGTTACTCATCGTTAGGGTGTTTAAAGGTAAACATTGGCTTTCTTTGCTTACATGAGCCAAAATCGTTCTGATCAGTGCCACAGCACAAAGTGTGCAAGCAATGATTATTGGTCGGTTGCTTGCTGGTATTGGTATTGGCATCTCTTCCTCTTTGGTGCCACTTTATATTTCAGAGGTATTGTTTCTTTGTTGTATATTATTGCTTTTACAAAAGCCAATCTTTAGATGAGAATGCTCATTCTTGAATCTGATAAATTTGATTTTTAGTGTTATATTTATATTTTGATGTTAACTTTTTGGCAACATAAGTTATACTAGTTAATGACAGTGTAATCTGTTTTGTACCTTTGACCAACTTATTTTCAGATATCACCCACTGAGATCCGGGGTGCTCTTGGGTCTGTGAATCAACTTTTCATTTGTGTTGGAATATTGCTTGCTCTAGTGGCAGGATTACCCTTGGCTGGAAATCCATTATGGTAACTCTATTCTTAAGTTTGTTTGTTTGGAACTTTGATTTTATGTCTTCTTCTTTGTGCATTTAAGGGCTCGCACTTTCATAACTTTATTCGTGTCTTTGAATCTCAGGTGGCGGGACATGTTCACCATTGCTACTGTGCCTGCAGTACTAATGGCACTGGGAATGTTATTTTCCCCTGAAAGTCCTCGTTGGCTTTTCAAGGTCTGATATCTTTTTTCTTGCAAGAGATCTGTTGATTTTCAATTTATTGTTAGGAATTATTGATTTGTAAATCAAATTAATTCATTGGTTTGTCAAATTCACAGCAAGGCAAAGTAGTTGAAGCTGAATCAGCGATAAAGACCCTGTGGGGCAAGGGCAAAGTTGAAGAAGTTATGATTGAATTGAGAGCAAGTAGCTCAGGTTCTGTAGAGGAGGATGCTGGTTGGTTAGATCTTTTCAGTAAACGTTACTGGAAAGGTATAAATTTGCATATTGGACTTATAGATACATTAAGATGACTTGTGTTTTGAGAAGGGGAACAAAACAAACAAATAAAGAAGCTATTATTTATGGAGCATAGTAATGCTTAGTGCAGTAAAACTTTTTCTTTTAAAATTATGAGCACAGAAGTGCAGTAAATATACTTAGTCCCACATTTAGATGTGTAACAAGTACAATCGCTGGTTGGTTATGGTGATATCTTCCTTCTTGTAGACAACGTTGAATCTCAATAACTGACTTTTTGATAAGGAGATCAGCAATCTTATCATAATATTATATCTATACCTGAATTTGTTGCAAGTAAATGGGGGCATCTGAAATTTGAAATTTTGGATGGCAGTGGTCAGTGTTGGAGCAGCACTTTTCCTGTTTCAGCAACTTGCTGGCATAAATGCGGTTGTTTATTACTCCACTAATGTGTTTCGGAGTGCCGGTATTCATTCTGATGTTGCAGCAAGTGCTCTTGTAGGGGCTTCAAATGTCATTGGTTAGTTTGAACTTCTGAAGCCTGGTTTTATTTAATATAAAACTTTAAATGAATTTTTGCTAATATGGTAGAAAGAAAGAGAGCTTATCAATGGGACATGACATCACATGATAAAAATAGAAAAATAGCAGTGTCTAGTCCAGATGGAAAGAAGCTTGCTTATTAGATTATATTCTGACCATTACAGGTACAGCTGTGGCATCTTCTTTAATGGACAAGCAGGGAAGGAAGAGCTTGCTTATAACAAGTTTTTCGGGGATGGTAATATAGCCCTCTTTATTGTTTTCATGAATTGTTGTGTCACACATTTCTCTTTCTAAACTTAGAAATATTTTCTCTTTTTATCTATTCAAAACACAGGTCATACCTTATGTTGCATTGTAGGGAAAAGTGAAAAAATTCTATTATGTAAATATTAAGGTTCTTCTGTAATTTGTTTGTTAGCTATGCCCATGGAGTTTTGAAGCAGTAACCTTCACAGGGGTGCCTTAATGGTACACTAACTGACTGTTCCACACCCCATGGGCTCTAAGGATCTTTTGTATTGACCTGAAGGCTAAGCCCTACTTAAAAATTTGATTCTCATGAAAATTAGCTATTACCCAGAAAACCATGTTAAGTGTAACTAAATAGAGATCAGTTATAACTTCTTGTCATTTCTTGAATATTGCTTTTGACCAGTCAAAAAACACACTTCCTGAACACCTCACTTCGTCTTGTAAATGTTATTGGTATGTTCCCAGATGGTTCCTGTTTTGGGACCCCTTAAATTGCCCCTTTTTGGTTTTCTGTAGAAGCTGTATTCACTTGTTTGTGTAAAATATGTGTAAAATTCTTACAAATTATTCCTTACAAAACGGGTATGTTTTCTGCATTCTAGTATTGATGGGTGTTCTCCCTGCATCTATTCGAATGCAGCGATCCACTGCATTGTGCATGCAATTAATGAAAGTGTCAATTTTGCACGAAAGCATAACCCTGAATGAGTTTTATTTGTAATTTTGCATACAGTTGTCTGTTCGTTTATTCTTTGCCTGGAGGATCAAAGAGAAACTACTCATTTTGTTCTTTGCCTTTATTTTTTGAAGTTTCTTTTTGGCACTTCCCTCAGTGGCAGGAGCACAGAATCTTTGATCAGTAGCTATGTTTTTCTTCATGAATTTATCTCCCTCAGTATGCTTTCCAAGAGGCTGTACTTGACTGCAAATGATTGCTAGTATCTGTTATAAGTTATAACTACCTCTGCAATACAACATGATTTTTTCTGCAAGTTTATTGCAAGACAAGTTTCACCAAACTGTGTGTTCTCCAAATGTGTCTTATTTTGAGCACCACTGCTTGCTTATGTAATGTCCTGGGGCTTTTGATCTGCCTTGTTTTTTGGCATTTTGGTTTTCTTATAGGGTATCACTGAAAATCTCACGATCCTGTAATAGAACATGATATTTATGTACACCAGTTCCATATTTATCACGTTTGCATCTTCATTTTTAAATCAGTTCACTTTTTATGAGTCTTTTTACATGGTTAATTATCCATCTATAGCAGTTAGATTGTTTGATAGATGCATAATTATAAAATACCTGTTCTTACCACCAATCGTGATTGAGCATACCTGCATGCACTTTTTGTTGTGAAATGTTGCTTGAGCAGGAGCTTCTTGCACATGTCTTAGTGTCAATGGGCAAAAGTGGGTTGAGACATTTCATTGGTCACTAGTTTCATGTTGTAATTTCACTTAGAAAATGTGAAAGTCTCATGCTTTGAAGTAGACTTAGTTTTAGGGATCTATATGAAATGTTCTATGACATTGTCTTATATCATGATTTAATCTGGCCATACATCTCAAGATTGAGAGGTGGCAGCTTTGGTTGAGGAGATGAGTTTTTCTCGACAAGAGAAGAGAGGTTGATCTTGTATGAAAAGAGATCAAGAAAGCTGGAAGGAAGAAAGAGCACTTCAAGAAGAAAAGGAGCAGATTTCCTAGAGAGACCAGTGAGATACCAACAGGTCATACAGTCTGTACCACTGATGTAGCTGTTAATTTCTTTATGCACAGGCTGTACACCTCCAGATCTGGACATACACTTTCAGATCTGGCTGTTCATAGTTTTCATTGGATTGTTGGAGTGTGCATCAGGGAGGAGAGGAAGAGAGATTTATTGTTCAGAAGAGGTGGTAAAAGAGGATACTGTACTTCTGTAGCTTCCCCCTTTCCTACACTAGCTGTACACTTCTGTTTGAGGTTGATCTTGTATGAAAAGAGATCAAGAAAGCTGGAAGGAAGGAAGAATACATCAAGAAGAAAAGGAATAGATTTCCTAAAGAGACCAGTGAGATACCAACAGGTCATACAGTCTGTACCACCGATGCAGCTGTTAATTTCTTTATGCACAGGCTGTACACCTCCAGATCTGGACATACATTTTCAGATCTGGCTGTTCATAGTTTTCGTTGGATTGTTGGAGTTTCCATCAGGGCTGAGAGGAGAGGAAGAGAGATTTGTTGTTCAGAAGAGGTAGTAAAAGAGCATACTGTACTTCTGTAAGTTTCCCCTTTCCTACAATAGCTGTACACTTCTGTTTGAGGTGATTTTATTGATCTTTCAACTTTTGGTTCAAGTAGGTTTCCAAGGTCACCTTGTAAGCCTTTGATCAAAGGAATGAGAAGCTGAGTTGAATGAGAAATTCTTGTGCTTCATTTTATTTTTTCTGTTCATTTTTCAGCTATTGTGTGATTAATGCCATGTTCAGAAGTTTAATTTTCTGTTAGATAAATTCCGTTTTGAGTTAGTTAATGAGAGAACATTAGGACAACAGTCACCTACAGTTAGGAAAATTAACATGGTATCAGAGCTATTTCTTTGTTTGATCTTCTCAATGGTTTGTATTAGTGAATCAACTACCAGAAAGGACCAATAGTTAGATGGTTTTGATATTTCTTTTAAGGATTTATTTTTGGATCTGGGATTTGTGCATTATATCCCATAGATGGCCTTAGTTGGCCTCAATAATTCGAGGATAGATTGGATGGCACCTCAAATTCATTGTTTCGGAAAGTTAGGGTTACAATCTTTTTTTTTTTTTTTTGACAAGATCGGTTACTTATATATTATAAAATTTCAAGGACAATGTCCGATTACATGTAAGGGGAAAAACATGGAAGAGAGGATCCAAAATGGGTGCGCAGACCCTTGATCCTTGTTGCTAAAGAAACGGTAGATAGAATGATAAAGGTAACCGCTATATTGCCGAACAAAGGAACCTGCTAGCCAACAAAATTTACAGTGCATATATCCTAAGGTTGCTGCTGGTTGACTGAATCATCAGGGTGAGCTTCTTTCCTTGCGCTGGTGGTTGAGGCTTCCGCTTGCATGCTCTGGGTTAAAGTCCTGATGTGGGCTATCGCTTCCTCCAAGTGGGTGCATCTCTCCTTAAGAGCCTCGATCTCTGTTTTCTGCTTCTCCAGCTTCTTCCTTTTGGAACTGCTGTCTGCTTGATAATCCTCTTTGAGATCATTGAAACGTTTGATGAATCTGGCGATCATGAAGGTGTGCGCTTTGCAGAGGGTGCATTCGCTATTTGTGATGACATTCTCCAGAGGATTGGCTGCGGGCTCCTGTGCTTCCTGTTGATCCGCCATTTTGTAGAGATGGTGAGAGGAAACAGAGTCTTGATACTGATGAAGGCGACGACTGAGGGAATAGGCGGTAGAGGGGAATGAAGGAGGCTGAGAGGGGGAGAGCAGGACGGGTTTTCTGCTCGGGAGCGGGACAGAGAAGATGGGAGGAGAGCTGGAAACCAGAGGAGTGATGAAAAAGGAAGGGGAGGAGCGCTGAGACAGAAAAACAAGCAACCAATTAGAAGTAAATGTAAACCAGTGAGTGCAAATACCTGAATTTACCACTGTAGGCGGTTGACCTCCACTCTCAGGATGAGTGCGCGCTGCTTCAAGAGGAAAACTGTTCTGATAGAAAGCGGAAACAGAGACCTTCAGAGCGATGAAAGCTGTGAGAAGGGAGGGAGCGACGCTGCTCGTTATAAAGGGTGAGAAGGAGCTCGGATCAGAGATCAAGTGGAGGGGGATCCGATCCTTGAGATGACTGAGACTCCAATCGAAGATTTTGCTGCAGGCGAGGAAGATATTGGTGTGCAGTCCGCCTGATCGACGCTTGGGAATGACGGCGGGGGTCATGAGGAACACGAGCTCGTATCTGAGAGAAGTGACATAGGAGATATCAGGTGCGTATATCAGAGAGAGGAGGGACTCTGTGGCGTAGTCGAGGAGATTAGGCAGATGATATGGAGGCTTGGGGGTATGCAAATTTTGAGAAGAGAGAGGTCTGAGGTGACCCAGATTCTGAGGTGGAGGGATGGGATATGACAACTTAAGGAATTGCTTTGTCATAAGTAAAATCATTCTCTCAAACTTGGCCTACCAACCTGCTGGATGCCTTGTTGGCTTGACAGTCTGCCTCAGTGTTGTTGCTTCTCAGCACATGTTTGAAAGTAGCCCCTGTGATTTCTCTAATGTTGTCGATGATCCTTTTTTTGATGTTGTTCAGAGCTGTTTGCTTAAAATTGCTTCCTGAGACCATGGCAACTATAATAATAGCTGAGTCGCCCAGTATGATTGGGTTTTGCATTCCAAGTCTCTTCAGGATTGAGGTACCCAGGAAGAGGCTATAAGCCTCGGCCTTGTTGTTGGTCATGATACCCAGTCCCCACTCGTAAGTCACCATAATTTTGCCCTGATGATCCTTGATGACTTCTCCCGCTCCTGCTTGACCCAGATTATTTTTGGAGGCCCCATCGAACTGGAGGGTAGGCCTCTTTTGATTTAGAATCCATTCAGTGACTTCCTCATTGGAGCCTCCGAGCTTCCACTCCTTCCTTTTCTGGCCTAAGTTGAAGACAGTGGAGTTTCTTGAATCTAAGCTGAGACTGAATTTGCTGATCCATTCGGTCTCCCTTAGGTCCCAACTTTCTTGGTCTGGTTGGGACATTCCATTAGCACTTATGGTCTCGGAGATGAGCGCTATTGTTTTTGCCAAAGTGCTGGAGATGCTGGGCTTTTTGTTATTGAAAATGCATTTATTTCGGGTGATCCAAATTTGCCAGCATAGAGTTGGAGGGATGCAGTTCCACAATCTTTTGACAAGTTTTTTGTTTTTCTTGGGGTAGGGGTAGCTGTTCCCCCAATTTTTTTGAAGAGAGGTGATCTGGTTGGGCATTTCTCCTCTACTTAGGGGGCTGGTGATGAGCTTCCAACGGTTTTGAGCAAAGGAGCATTCAAGGAAAAGGTGGAGGCTGCTTTCTTCAGTTGCTCGGCAAAGACAACATATAGAGGGACCTAGAATGCCTCTTTTCCTAAGGTTTTTAGCTGTGAGGATTTTGCCTTTGAGGAGAGTCCAATTAAAAAACTTGACCTTCGGGAGACATTCCGATTTCCAAACCACTTTATGGAGAGCCTAGTTGTTGGTGATCGTAGCATTTTGAAGGATCTTGTAGCCTTCTTTGACTGTATAGTTTCCTCCGTTGGGCTGTCCTCTATTGTGTTGTTAGTGGGAGCTGCACCCGATAGAGAAAGCTTGAGTTCAGTCCAAAGATCCCTGAGATTGTTTGGAGGAGAGAGGCGCTTCCAGTCCTGCCAACTTTTTTGATCCCAAGTGGAGATGTCATATAGAGAGTTTAAGTTTTTTGCTTCCATCCAAATTTGAATTGTATTCCTTGGTCCTGTTCCCATTATACGATCAGTCCAGATGTTAACAGCTCTTCCACTGCCCGGAGCTCTGGAGATATAATTTCTGAATTGGGGGAGGGTTTTTTTAATGAGTTTCCAAACTGGAGTGCACTGCCTGTCAACAATTGGTTCAGATAGGATGTTGGAGTTGGGGCCATTCAGATATTTCCTTTTGATTACTTCTGTCCACCATGCGCCTTTCCCGTTGAGGATTCTCCAGATTAGTTTGAAACCCATGGCCATGTTGGATAATCTTGGAATTTTTATTCCTAGTCCTCCTTTTTCAAACGGTAAGATGACCTGATCCCATTTGACCAGGCTAAACTTTTTGGAGTCCTACTTTCCTCCCTGCCAAAGGAAGCTCCTTATAATTATTTCCATATGTTTGTGGGTATTGGCGGGAGCTAGAGTGACTGCGAACTGATAAATGGGGAGAGCAGAGAGGATGGCTTTGATGAGGGTAGTTCTTCCAGCCAGATTGAGCCAAGTCATTCCCCAACTCTGTAGTTTTCCTCTCAATTTTTCTATGAGTTTCACCCAGATTTCAGTCTTGACCGAATCCCTTGCTAGAGGCAGTCCCAGGTACATGAAGTAGCTCCAATTCCTTTGAGCTGGGATGTCAAGAATTGAAGAAATTCTTTGAATGATGTGCCTGGGGACGTTCCAAGTGTATATCATGCACTTTTTGTTGTTGAGCTTTCCTCCGGACGCTAGAAGGAATGAGTCTAGCGTTTTCTTGAATCTTCTTGCCATCAAACTGGAGGCTCCCCCAATTAGGAGTGTATCATCTGCGAAGAGTGAGTGATTTATCCCCTTAGTTCCTCGAACTGTACTGATTCCTGTGATTTCTTTTTGCCTTCGGAGTTTTTCCAAGTGTATACTCAACGTTTCAGCCATGATGATGTATAGGAAAGGGGAGAGGGGGCAGCCTTGTCTCAGTCCCCTTGAGCTTCTGAAGTAGTTGCTAGGTCTTCCATTAACCAGAGGGGCTGTCCAGGGATGAGTTATGCATTCCATGATAATGCTGATGAAAGTGTTAGATATCCCTAATTTCCTGAGAACTTCCTTCAGAAAGTGGTGGTTGACTCTGTCGAAGGCGTTTTCCATGTCTAATTTGATGATCATGCCCCTTTCCTTCCTACTTATGCTGCTGCGGATTGCCTCTTGGATAAGAATGACATTATCCGTAATTTGTCTGCTTGGGACGAAGCCCCCTTGATTCTCTGAGATGAGAGAGGGGAGAAGATTTTTTAACCTATTGGCGAGGATTTTGGTAACGATTTTGTAAGAGACATTACACAGGGAGATAGGGCGGAAGCGGTCAAAGGATTGGGGATTAGGTTCCTTGGGAATGAGGGCTAGGTGGGAGGATTTGACGCTGTTCCCCATTTTGCATCTTAAGAAGACATTTTTCACCATCCTTATGACGTCTTTCTTAATAGTCTCCCAGTGATTTCTATAGAAGGCCACTGTAAACCCATCTGGGCCTGGAGCCTTGTCTTGCTGCATGCTAAACACTGACCACTTAATTTCCTCTTCCGTGACCTCTTGGTCCAGTTCTCTATTTTGTGCTTCTGAGATTTTATTTTCGATTAAGCTGAGAAACTCCTCATTGTCCTGAGGCTGGGGGTCTGCGGATAAGAGTGAATTGTAGTGTCTATAGGCAGCCTCTTTGATTTCTTCCTGATCCCTTATCTCTCTCCCGTCCACCATGATTCTCTCTATTTGATTCCCTGCACGTCTGAGTTTTAGACTGTTATGGAAAAAGGAAGTATTTTTGTCTCCAGCTTTGAGCCAAAGGCACCGAGATTTTTGTCTCTGTTCTTCTTCTTCAATCCTATTTTGCCTGTATAGTTCTTTATACATTTCATTTTCTTTAGCTTGGTCCTCCTCAGTGTACTGGATTCTCTCCTTTTTCTTGTTCCATTGCTCTAGCTGATTGTGGAGGTCTGTTCTTTTTTTGTTTTCCTCTGCTGCGTGGTTTCTTGCGCACTATTTAACAATAGTCCTGAGAGATTTAAGCTTGGTTTCCCAAATGTAATGGGGCGAACCAATGACTTCCTTTGTCCACTGCTCCTGAATCAAGTTTCGAAATTCTTCTTTGCCGTCCCAAGCTTTGTTGTATTTAAAGGGGAGGGGCCCCATGATTCTTCCCTTATCGAGAATCAGGGCCACTGGTTTATGATCTGAGGTGTAGCCTTGAATGATTTTGCTTTTGATGCTTGGGAAGCTTGCTACTATTCTTTCTTGGACGAGGATTCTGTCTAGTCTCTCTTTTATGTTGCTGTTGCCGATTCTCTTGTTGCTCCAGGTGAACCTCCCATTTTGCGGAGGGATATCCACTAGATTATGGGTTTGGATTATGGCTTCTAGTGAATCTCTTGAGGGGTCAGCATAAAAATTTCCTCCTAATTTCTCATCAGCATTCCTTATTAGATTTAAGTCTCCTCCAAGGAAAATGTTCCTTGAACTGCAAGGAGATCTGTGGTTGAGTCCCAGCATGAAACTTTGTCCCTGTAATGGTTTGGGGCGTATATGTTGTAAATAGTGTAGTCCTCTTTTGATGCTTTGTTCTGTATGTCCGTTCTTACCCACCAGCTGTGAGAATTTTGATTTGTGAGTTCCCATTTATGTTTGTTCCATATTGTTCCTATACCTCCTGATGCGCCAGCTGCGCTTATTGCTGTGCTTGAGTAATTTTTACTTCTTTTTGTGTGGTTTTGGAATTCTTGGTCTGAGATTTTGGTCTCCTGGAGGAGGAGAAGATCTGGCTGCTCGAATTTAAGAAGATCCCGGACTGCGTTTGCTTTTAGGGAGGAGCCCATCCCCCTACAATTCCAGGAGACCAAGATCATAAGTTACCGTGTTTGGTGTGGGTCTCGCTCTTCTCTTTCATCTTTTCCCCACTTCCTTTTGATTTGTCTAGGAAGGTGTCCATTGGTCGCTGCGTTCCGGTGGCCATTTTTTTCGCTGTATTTTCATCCCTGATTTCTTTATTGGACTTCCTGCCTACTTTTCTGGGGGGATCAGAGGAGAGGTTGTTTTCCTTTGATTTGTTTCTGGTTAAGATTCGTTCCACAGTTGGGGAGGGGATGGCTGAGAGAGGGAGAGAGGGGAGGAGGTTACAAGGGCGATGCCTCTGGGAGAGGGAGGGGGGGAATAGGGTCCTCAGCTGACAGGGATTCAAATGGATTAGAGGATGAGGGGAAGGGAGGGGTTGAGCTAGAGGGATGAGAAGGGTGGGATGGGTTTTCCGGGGGGACCTTAGAGCTTGGGCCGGGAGGGGGGTTTGGCTTTTTCTTTTTGACTTGTTCCCATGCACCTTCAGAAATTTCAATATTACCTTCAGATTCATTTGTTTTAGATTTACTACATCTATTTGCGAAGTGCCCATACTCATGACATACCTTGCACTTGAAGGGTAGCTGCTCGTAGTCCACTTGCTGTATGTGCGTCCACTGGTCAACTTTGATTTTGATAGCTTCCGGCAGTCCTTTCCCTAGATCTACCTCAACACAAATCCTCGCGCAAGCATGCATGTTCTCTTTTGGTTCAGATCTGTCGATGAATTTGCCAACAACATTCCCTATAGCCTTGACTGACTCATCTCCCCAGCAGTGGAGCGGCAAATGGGGCAGGCGGACCCAAACAGGGACTGCATTAGGGACGTCCATTTCCGGGTCGAAGTCTGGAGTCCATCTATTCAAGTAAAGGCCCCGAGAGTCCATGAAATAGGGGCCGTTTCTGAAAATAAGATTCCTGTCCTCCTTTGATTCAAATAGGAAGGTGTAGAAACCTCTGCCACAAAATCTGATTGCGATTTTCCCTTGCACTATCGAGTTCCAGTTGCGTTCGACCCATCTTTGGAATGATCTAGGTGAGGGCCAGAGTCCCGTGAACTGTCCGACCAGGCCTCTTTCTGCTAAAGAGATTGCAGCCTTCCTTGGAAGGGAAGGAGGAAGGGAGACTTCTGGTATTTCATCTAATTTCTTGATGAACTTGGAAGTGGAAGGACGAATTTTTCCTGCTGCATTCTCAGGGATGAGAGAAGCAAACTGTTTCTCGAAATCCTCTGGATCCTGAGGTGGAGGATCCAATTCCGCCATTAGAGAGCCAGATCGCAGGGAGATCAGCGAAGGAGGGGGCTACCGGAGAGAAGCCCCGGAGCTGAAGCTGAGCAGGAGGCCCATACAAGAAGGAGCGAGAGGCAAAGCCCAACAGCTAATGGTCTCGGGCCTAGCAACGGAGCTGCTAGGCGCAGAGCTGGGGGCGCAGCAGCGATGGCAGGAACCCTAGGCAGGCAGGGCACGCGCGCTGCTGCTCATCTCCATCGCCAAAAAATCGGACCGATACATCAAAATTATCTAGGGTTACAATCTTATTGTAAGAGGATGATCTCTGGGATATTGTCAAGGATACCTATATATCCATATCAGTGGGCAGCACACAAGAAGGAAGTGAAGGCCAAGTGGATGATTGTTGATTAGTGAAGGATCATTTGATTCTTCACCTATTCAAGAAGAAGATGACCAAGGAAATGTTCAGTACCTTAGGCAGCTTCTACTAGAGTGAGAACATAAACAGGACGATGATATTATAAAATAAACTTAGACCCATAGAGATGATCATATTTGTGAGGGTTACACAAATTAGTGATCAATTTGTTGTAGTTGGGGAGAAAATTGCATATGCAAAGCTAGTGAACACGACATTGAATGGATTTTGAGCTTTATGGGAACCATTTGTCAAAGGTATTTGTGCTTTTGAGAACCTTCCTGACTTTGAAACGGTGTAGCATGGCTATATTGAGTAGGGAGACTTGGATATAGTCAAAGGTCAACAAGAAGGGTGGTGATGAGAGCTGAGCTCTATTTAGTGAGAGACAAATAAGGGAAGCATTTACCATGTTTTAGGGAATCATTTACCATGTTGCCTTTGTTGATTACTTCTCTCCCAAAATTTGGATCTAATTCTTAAAGACCAAGGATGGGGTTTTCAACAGGTTTTAGGAGTTCAACACTCTAGTTGAAAACTAGGTAGGGAAGAAGATCAAAATCTTGAGATCAAACAATGGGAGTAAGTATAACTCCAAGGAGTTCAAGGGTTTCTGCAAGGAGGTAGAAATCAAGAGGGACTCGATTGTTCCCTACAACACAATAGATTGGGGTTGCAGAGTGGAAGAATTGATCCATTATATGGGTTGCTAAGGTCATCATTCATGAGAAATACTTGCTAATGTTTGTTTTGGCAGAAGAATGCAACACAACATTCTAAATTTAGAACTAGTGTCCTGATAGTTTCTTGGAGGACAAGACACCAAAGAAGGCATTCATTGGTGTAAAACCAGGGTGATTCATTTACCCATCTTTGTATGTCCAATTTATATTCATGTATTTGTAGAAGAGAAGATTATGTAGCAGCCCTCCAATAGGAAGGGTTTACTTGTGGATTACAGTGAGTCTTCAAATGCCTACAAGATATCTACTCTAGAGCAAAGTAAGATATTAGTATGCAAGGGTGTAAGGTTTGAAAAGATTTTACATCTAGAAAGTCCCATGCGCCTATGCTAGTGAGGAGCAAAAAGCTTCAAAGGTTGAGTGAGGGTCACCGATGACTTCCAAAGTAGTACAACAACCTTTAGTGAAGAGGAAGAGATAGTAGCTCCTTCCACTTATATCAGGAGACCTCAATGGTTTACTCAAACATTGAGAGAAGCTTAGGAGTTTGTTGAGCCTCCTAGGAGCACATTTAGAGAGAGTTGAATTTTGAAGAAGTTTCCAAATTACATGTCCTTGACGAGCAACATCATAGATTTTCGAGTCTTCTAGCTTTCAAAATCTAGTAGACCAACGGGTATGGCAAATGTTATGGTTGATGAATACACCTCCTTTGAGAAAAATGATGTTTGGGACATAGTGACAAGACTAGAGGGTAGGTTAGTAGTGAGTTCCAAGTGGCTCAATAAACTCGATAGATCTGCGAAGGTTGTGTCGGCATTGATAACCGCCAAAGTGAAGAGAGACGGTCGCTGGGTTGGGTTTGAGGAAGTAAGGACCAACGAAGGATTCTAGCAGCAAGTATAAGCACAAATCTGTAGCGGTGTAGGGAGATTTGAAGGAAGGCCACAATGGGCCAATCGGAGAAGGCTGCGATCAAGGTAGGGTTGGGTTTGTGAAACAATAGAGAAGCTGGTTGGAAGCTGAGTGAAGCGAATAGACAATGAGTACAACATTGTGTGGAAGATAGATGCACAAGCAGTAGGCTAGACGTGTGATTAGGACTTAGAGATTGGTGGAGTTTAGCCCTCAGAGGGAGAGAGGGAGATCGTACCAATCAAGGTGTGACAACTTGACCTTTTTAGTTGATTTTTTGATAGCATCAACTGATTTGAGGTATGAGGACATGTTGGATGGCACTTACAACTTTAGTACATGGAAGGAGAGGATAACACTGGTTCTAAAGGAGAACAACCTATGGGGGTTTGCAAACACCTCAAGCACATTACTAGTAGGTGCATGTTTGCTAGACAACGAACCCATAAGGCATATGATCGGAGCACTAGAACAATTTGACAACTTGACTGGGTGAGACTCGAACTGCATGTGGAGTTTATTGATGATGCCAAACATGTAGTAAAAGGGGTTTGAATAATGATTTTCCAACCAGTGTTGCAAACATCTTGATAACATCCCGATTTTATCTCAAAATCACGATTTTCTGGCCTAGCTGATGTTTGTTGATTTCTACCGATATTTTCCCGATTTTTTACGGTTTTTTGATTTTTCAAACCCTTGCCGATTTTATCTTGATTCTAATGTTCGCAACATTGATTGCAACACGATGAGGGACATGTTATAAGGGGTTAGAGAGAGCGACATGTATAGGCTAAAGTGCCAGCCTGTTCGAGCAATAACGCAAAGTAGAGCAGTGAGAAAGAACAATGAGAAGGCAGCTTTGAAGGTTGAGCAACTTAGAGTGAGACAACCTTCAGGTTGAGGACGGGAGGACTCAAGAGTAGTCAACAAATTCCTCAAGTCTATCAAGAAGTTCTCTTGGTACGAGATGGCCTTACAAGATGTTTAGGAGGCTTCTAGGAACCAAGTTGAGGAGAACAAGACTTCTAGGATGTTGCAAGACAGGGTAGCAGGGAAGACTTCTAGTTCAAAGGGAGCAACTAAGGCAGTGGATGTGGTTCTAGGATTGAAGTTAGCTCTAGGGGGTAGAGGTACCTCTATTGCTAAGAGGGAGTGTTGATGTTTGTAGCTCGAATAGGTAATTTTGCACAGGCCCAAGTGGATGTGGTTCCATGATCGAAGTCAATTCTAGGTGGTAGAGGTACCTGCCTTGCTAAGAGCAAGTGCTAATGTTAGTAGCTCGAACAAGTAATTTTGCATAAGCCCAAGTGTCTAGGCTTCCAAAAGTCGCCCAAAATCTCCTTAGAACATTTGTTCTAGTGGGAGCTGTTGGAAATAATACTGAGAGGGGGGGGGGGGGGAATCAGTATTAGCAAATCAGATACTTATTCATTTTCATACTCAGATTCATATA
>APFE031224832.1:166698-217160 GCA_000404065.3 Pinus taeda | reverse complement strand
AGGTTTAGGCTTCTCTCAATACCATGGTCCAAAACCATGTAGAACCAATACCTTGGACCCAATACCTGGGGTCGTCATTTCGAACCAAATACCATGGACCAATACCAAAATACCATGGACCAAATACCACAGACCAAAACCATGGTTTCTGACATGTACGCGCTTTTCCTTTTGTGAATCTGCGTGTATACGTATACGCGCCTTTTGTTTAGATAACCCGCGTATATACACACTTTCATCACGGTCAACTTGCGTATATCTCTCTCTTTACCTGCTGCACTATGATCTGTCCTCTGAGTGAGTTTCCATCACCTGTATCATACCTCTGAGTGAGTTCCCATCAAAGACAATACTTGAATCATAATGCCAATAGGAGCAAGTTACATCTATAACTGCTAAGTCCAACTTTGGAAAAACACATAATTATTATGTTGGCTTATTGAGCTAAAGTAAACTTCGGAAAAGTAATTTAATTATGTTAGTGATTATGTTTTAATGTCAAATCTAATCTTGGTCGTCAATCACTTTGGGGATTAGGGTTAACTCAATGTAAAGTTGTAAAAGCAACACTAAGGAGAAGGAGAAGACACACTATACAACCACACAAGATTGAAAGAGGCATCAAAGTGAGTGTGTTGGGTTCGAGGAAGGGGGCAACAAGGAGATCCATATTAGCTAAGAAGGGTTTGATCAGCTGGATCATATAAGTTTTTGTATGTATTTCCTTGGTTGGTCTATTTTCCCATGAAGGGAGCCCAAGTAGGTTTTGAAGAATTCAATGAAGAACTATGATCGGGTAGAATTTGTTGTGTAACTTATTTTGTGATTGAGATTGGTATATTTTGATTCTTTTGAATTTATTGTGTTAGGAGCCTAGCTGTGCAATTAATTAGTAGATCTATAACATGCTATGGATTAAGTGTCGAGTGCTAGGTTTGTAGGACAATCTAACACCATTGGGTTGTAGTGAAATTGTGCTTAGATACTTGAGGGGCACAAAATGTAGGTAGTGCAACATATGGGAAAAATACCATATATTGGGTATGAAATGCACCATATACGAGAATACCTTAAATTGGGTAGGTAGTGCAACAAATAGCAAAAACACCTTAGGGTGTTGCTTTTAGCTTAGGGTTAGTAATGGTATCCTAGTTAAGTAGGAAGCAATGTTTAGTGGCATACTTGGATTGGTGCAAAATTACTTCCTCGTTAAGAGGAGTGTTGAGAAATGTAGCTCGACTATGAACTTCTTGCAGAGATTTCAATATGAAAATGTATGGATAGGTGGTGGCAGGAGATTGGTTTTTCACTGAAAGCATAAAGAGAACAAAAGAGGAAAAGTCAACCTCATAATAGAAGAGAGCAAGGGAGTTCGAAGGAAGAGTGTGTCAAGAAGAAAATGAGCATCTCTACAAAAGAGAGTAGCGTGATACTAGCAGGCCATACAATTTATATCGTTGATGTGGCTATTCTTTTTTTATGCATAGGCCATACACCTTTAGATCTAGCCTTACACATTCTTTTGCTGATCGCCAAAGCGTGCATCAATGTTGAGAGAGGAAGAGCAATCTACTATTCAAAGTGGGTTGAAAAAGAGAAGAATGCATTGTTGTAGCTTTTAGTTGTGCACTTTATTTTAGGCGATTCTATTTATCTCACAACTATTGATTCAAGCATGTTGTAAGCTTTTAAGCTTTGATCAAAGGAATGTGAATTTGAGTAGAAGGAGAAATCCATGTGTATGTGTTTCTTTTCGTTGTTCATTTTTTACCTATTATGTGATTAATGCAACGTTCAGAAATTAAATTCTCTTTTGTTAATTAAATTTAGTTTTCAATTATTTAATGGGATAATATACAATAACATAATTATGTTAATGTCAAACAAATGACTACGAAGGTAGGCCATTGGGATCGCTGAGTACAATGATGTCAATACAAATTAGGAGAACTAAAATGTCTTTTATATTATGAACACGTATTAACATAAAACATAAAGTCTATATGCCAAAACATGGAAAAACCCTCGAACCCAATTGTGGGTGGCTGCAATGGCAAGGGGATGTATAGAGGGAAAAGATCTAGGGGCTTCGTCATGGTCCATTAGATCTAGCTATCTTAACATTTGAAGTTGTATGAAGAAAACTCAAGATACAATGATGTCTTGTCGAAGAGCTAGGGAAAGATTCTATCCTTTATTTTGTTGGTGCTTGGAAGATGTAAGATGTTGTTGATGTCTAGGTGATCTCATTTGCTTGCTGGTAAGGGATTTGGTTTCGTGATATCTTTGATGTCTCTGGTTTGACAACATGATGACTATAATCATGTAGGCTTAGGAAAATGTACACTTTCGAGCATTATTGATCTTGAATTGTTAATTAAATCTAAAGGGCCACATAGCCCTTGGGAACTTGCAATAAGCATTTACAAAGAAGTCAATGGAAGTGCATAAAGTTCCTTTATGTAAGTGGGACGGGAGACTAAAGAGGAGGGCCATCAATGTTACTCATAAATTGGTCATTATGTATATAGTCTTTTGGTGTGCTTTGTCTTTTAGTGGTATACATGTTGGTGAAATCATTATGTTCTAATTTACTTTTATTTCTTTATGGTTTGTGTGTCATGTTAAGAGGCATTTTTGTGAGGAGCCATTTGGAAGTTCTAATGAGTAGGATGAATGGTTGTGTGTCCAATTGTTGCACACATAGTACCTATATGTCTATAAAGAGCCCCTTATAGAGGTGTAGCTATATGTCTGTAAAGAACCCCTCCTAGAGGTGTACCTATAGGCATATCAAGAGCCTTTTAGAGGAGTGGTTTGATGTTAGCCCTAAATCAATGATTGCAATATCTTCCCTTATAGTGTGTTTTGACTTTTAGTGACTTACATATGGTTGATGAATTGTTGTGATCTAATTATTTCTCTGAGTCTCGAGTCACGTTCAAAAGGAATCATTAAAAGGTACCAATGGTAAGTTTCTGTCAAGAAATTTTGATTTCTTTTGTGAATGAATGTGTGTCCAGTTGTTGTGTATGTCACACCTTTATGTGTATAAAGAGCTCTCCATTTCACGAAGGGAAGGCATCCCGAAGATGCTATTGTGAAGTCCTAATGAGTTGGGTGAATGGTTGTGCATCCAAGTAGCCCCTCATTTTGAATTGTGTTAGTGTAATGACTTGAGGAAGCATCATATTTGTGATTTATAATTCCATCTTTGCTTTTTTTGTTATAAATTGCAAAATATGTCTTTTAAGTTTTGCTAGAGAAGAAAATTTACATAGTCGCTGAAAATGAAAACCAGAAAAAAGAGTTGAAGGTTATACACTCAAGTAAGCTACAACACTGAACTTATTCACATCCTTAATTAGAAGTTTTCCTTCAACAAGTAATTGCATACATACCTCTTTTCGCCAATTGTGACAAAAATGATTGGCAAAATTGACTTGATTGAAAGAAATGCATTTGCATCAAAGCTTCCATATTGTCAATAGAATTGATATTTGAATATGGTCCCAAGGACAAACTAGGGGCTTTGAGTCTCCAAGAAGAGCTGCATGCTAATGAACTTGTCCATGAAGCAAATTATAATGATGGTCCTCCATCATCCTCCAATATGATCTAGTGAAACTACAGTTCCATAAAAGATGTTTAAGGTCTCCGAGACGACAAACATGGCATAAACCATTTGACAACTTGTTTTGGCAAGGCAAGCCTTGGAGGGACATCCTTGATAAACAACCAATTGAGCAAAGACATTGAGCTTATATCTCAAACAAAGAGGTTATGCATTATGCAACTGACCTATCTATTGAACCTCGGGGTTAGTTGATACACGAGTAGCATCACAAACTAGAGATAAACGATGTCTTTGATGCAAAAAATAGTAGAGCTTTAAGTCATATTACTAAAGGGATTTCTCATGTCTCTATCTTGAATCTCTCCAAAAGTGCCCTTGCACGTCAATATTTCGTGTTAATAGATATTTGGATGGGAGTAAACAATGTTGGAATTTCTAAGTCTGACCCATTAGAAACCCTTCATGTACTTTCTTATTTATTCCTACCTACTTGTTCTGTTAATTAACAATTTATTTACCATGTAAATACTGGAAATAAATACAAGTACATGCTCAACACTTTACAGATCATCAACTGAAGGAAATAGAAACAAGCACACAAGTGACACCATTGTTTTTGGACTAATGTCCGCTGGAAAACACAATGTGGGAAAACCAGTGCAGCTATCTAAGGGTTTGATTTATTAAGCAGTTTCAAAATATAATTTGGGTGCCAAATTCAGCTCACCCAACAAAGAAAAATCTCGGCAGTAGTACCTCTCTACTCGGAAGCAGATATTTCGGCTGAAATCCCGGATAAACACTTCGGCAGCTCCACAACTCCAATTTGCCCCACGAAACCCTAGCGTCAGCCTTTAGGGACTGCGTCAACTCTCTTTGGACTAGCGTTAGCCCAACATCACTCTGGCTTGGCCTGCGTCAGCCTCTGGAGGCATTGTGTCAGTCCTCTGGCTGGCTCTGCGTGAGCCTTGGCTGGCTCTACGTGAACCCTTGGCTGGTTCTGCATCCCTCTCTTCAGCTATTGCGCTAATCCTCCCGGTGCTATCTCTACCTCTCTGCTTATGTATTCACTGCCTTTCAGCTACAACTCTGATCACTCTCTCAACTTTCTCAGCAAACCTAGCCCCAGAAAGTCGAAATCTTGATCTCTTGGTGTGTTCTCCAAGTGACCCTCAAGCCTCCTCTTATACTTTTCTCGTTGACAAATCAACGATCAAGATTAAGTCCCTAATCAACGACTAAGATTAGATCTGGCTTGATCCATGACTTTTGGACCATTCTAACACAGTTTTATATTAGTTCATATTAATATTTTATTTTCCCTAAGGTTTAGACTTAGGGACTCCATTAAAAATAAATTATATTATTTAATATCTCCAAACTGTTTAAAATCTGCCAAAACCCTTTCGGGGTATTGGAGATCTCATGTGCCTTAGTCTCTCCACCAATTTTCGTGGCTAGAGCACATCTGATGCTACCCCAAATCAACACTCCCTCTTAGCGAGGACTGTGCTCTAGCAATACTCCTCACTGAGTATCACCCTGATCATCTGGCATCGTTCCTTGTGCTGATGCTAGGCCTGCCGCCCAACATCTACATTGCTGCATCTGTACTGCTACCCATGGCCTTATCACTGCCACTGCTGCATCCGTACTACAACTCCCTCTCATCTTGTTGCATCGTGCTGCCCATAGTATTGTCACTGCTAACTGCTGCACTGCAAACCAGTTACTGAGAAGTAAGTAATTGATCTCCCAAGTCAGGCTAGAGACAATCTCGACGCTGAAACTCCCTCTGTCACTGACAAGTGCTCCCTCTCTGACCTCTATGCTGTTGCAACAACTCCATGCATCTTGCACTGTTGGACACCTCTTTGTGCCATCTTGCACTGGTGCAACACTCCTGTGCTTCTCACACTACTGCCTCACGCTGTCATGGGAATTCTGCACTGTAGCTCTCTCTGTCGCTCCATCTGCATCTGTCTCTACTAACATCCGCCAATACTGCCACTCCTTCGGGGCTCCCGTAACAAGGTTTAATCCAAGAGGCTGGGTACCTTGAGGATCCTGCCCCTCATTGCTTGTAACAGCTCGATGTCTCCCCACTTCCGCTCAAGTGGTGTATGCACTCATGGCACAGTCATCGTCTATCTCCACTTCCTTCTCTGCCGTTGCTGGCGCAACCTTGGTCTCGGAGGCCTCTCCCTTGCTCCTCTTCCTTGGACACTGGGCCGCATAATGGCCCAACTCCCCACAGTGGAAGCATTTGACGTTGGAGAGGTCCTTCTTCCATTTCTCCTGCTTTCCCTCAGATGCTAGGGCAACATTCACCTCCTCCTCCTTCATGATTCTGATCCCCTTGCCGTTGCTTCCCGCCTTGCTTGGCGATTTGATCTCTTCTTGGCGAAGCGCCGCCCACATTTCCTCCCAATCTGGAAGGGTTGCCCTGCCTAGTATGCTTTAGACAAACACCTCCCAGTCTTTTGAGACTGCTTCAATCTTGATCCGACATCGCTCCTATGGAAGTCAATTGATCTCGGATCTCCTTCAATCGATTGAGGAAGGGGTTGATCTGTTCTCCCTTATGCATCTGGTATGACCACAGCTGATTTTCTAGTAACATCCTTCTCTGCACAAAAGTATGTTGGTAAAATTTCTTTAGGGCCTCCTACATCTCATTTGTTGTGTCCGTTTCGGAAATATGTGGTACTACATGGTCCTTGACCCCATCAAGAATGATGCTCTTGGCCCTCGCCATTGCCTCCTCGCACTTGTCATTATCAGCTTGGCTATCGTCCTCAAGGCGAAGTGCTTGCCACGATCCCTGTCCAGAACGGATAAGATTTTGGCCTTCCAGACTACGAAGTTTGAGGTTTTGTCCCAATCTGTCCTGGTTTCTTACCTTGTTCACTATCATCTTGCTGCTCCTCTACTTCCCTCATGGAAGTTCTTGGTGTGACTCCCTCTGAGCCTCGATTTTCCTCCTGGAAACCCTTATGCCAATGTCGAGATGTCCCCACTCTGATCGTTAGTGCAACTCCACCATTGATTTGGATTTCTCGGCTAGAAATCCTCAGTAGCAACTCCCTCCTCCTTGGCCTTGCCTTGTTAGGTACTGTTTTGACTATAGTACCCCACCAACTCCACTTTGGAACTTACCCACAGCCTCCTAAACCCCAACAAACTGAAGGTTAGAGCTCCTAGGTTCTGCGGAATCAGGCACTGGCTGAAATGCTCCCCTAGCCAATTGCGTTAACCCTCTTGGTCTCTGCGTGGCTTTGCGTGAGCTTTTTCTACGCTCCTTAGTCTCTGCGCTGGCCTCTTCTTGGCTTAATCTTGATGACGTAGGCACTGCGTCACCCCTTCCTTGTTGTTACTCTGCTAGGAACAACATCTGTCACTCGGGACAACTATTTTCTGCTGTTGCTGCTCTGCTCGGCTGATGTCCTCAGTTCTCCTATGATCTGCAACCTCCTTTTGATACCATGTTGGAATTTCTAAGTCTAACCCGTTAGAAGCCCTTCTTGTACTTTCTGATTTATTCCTACCTACTTGTTCTGTTAATTAACGAGTTATTTACCATGTAAATACTGGAAATAAATACAAGTACATGCTCAACACATTATAGATCATCAAGTGAAGGAAACAGAAACAAGCACACAAGTGACACCATTGTTTTTGGACTAATGTCCCTGGAAAAACACAATGCGGGAAAACCGGTGTAGCTATCATGGAATTTAGGGACTTGTCTCTGAGATTCCTGAGATTATTTTGCAATGTATTATTATAGATGAGGCAACTCTGGGAATAGCACGAAAGGTGTAAAGACATTGTATGAGAATCTGTCAAGTAGCTTACATGTTTAAACCATTGTTGCAGTTATCATGATAATGTTAGAATTATCGCGATAATATCACCAAAACTAACCTCAACAATAATATTGGTAGTAATTATCACAATAATTTCAATTTATTGCGATAATTTAGGTAATGATCGTGATAATTTTCAAATTATCGCCTTGTCTCTATCAATTTCAACTTATTACCAATTTGTTTTATTATATTTTTATAATGTTCTCTTTTAAGTTTTAACCCTAATTTTTTAAAAGTGAGGGGATTAAGATGTGAGGATACTTTGACTATTTCCATTAAGCAAGGAAAGGGAAATCTATTGTTTTCATTTCCCATGATTCATCTTATGAGACATTTTCCTTATCTTTCATTTTCATCTGTTTACTTAAATTTTTAACATTACCATTAATTGACTCAGGATGTTTGAGAGTGGTTCTGACCTCATTGGATTTCATATGGAAAAAGTAGAATTGTAGATCCCAACCAAAATCCACAGACTTAATAGTTTTTAGGATTTCACGATTGGTGGGATTGCAACATTTTTACTTGATTTTGTGATGTATGAGGGTATGGAACTAACATTTACTCAAGATCATTAAGCCCTCTATGTACCTCGATGTTGGTGGTATTGAGTGCTGAACTCCTCCTTCATGACCCTTGTAAAAATGTATACTTCAATCAAGCACAATCATTGACTAGGATGTTAAGCTTTTTCTGACTTATTTTAATGCTTAGGGGGTGTGATCTTGACGAGGAGGATCCCAATATAGGTGATGATTTTAATGTCATGTATCTATTTGTTGTAGCATGATTTTCTCTGGCTTTTGAAGGTCATGTAGATCCTCTCTATTGATTTATTTTGATTGAGAGATGGATTGCACTCAATGGTATTTTTGTTATATGCACCCGTGTTATATACATGATAAATTTTGCATATTTGTGTAGAAGAATTTGGATTCATATGGATGCACATGAATCATATGTTCTTTTCAAAACTTGAATATTTTGTGTATTTTTTTGTCGACCAATCTTTTGGTCTAGCTCTGATAACATTGTTGAGGATGTTGTGACCATTTTACATCAAGCAAACAAGGAGAAATTTATCGTTTTCATTGCCATGATTCATCTCATAAAGATACATTTATTTTTGTTTTGATATGGTTTTGTATCATTCTATTAGATCTTATGACTCAAGACATATCATTTTCAATATTTATATCTGATGCATCACTTTACATCTTGTACATCTTATATATCGATTTTATTTTCATATGTATGTAGCAATGTGTTTTGTTTGATGTTGATGTTGTTTGAGAAGATAAAAAATTGAAAAAATGATTATTTTTGTATTTTTAAAATTTCTTGATAATTTATGATATTTTCTTGATATTGTTGATAATTTAAATTTTGGACCCCTAATGATAAATTTCCGATATCGATGAATAACTTCGAATTATACTAGTAAGGCAACATGAATTAGTGCATTAACTGATATCATCTGTTTTGATGAAGATATGCTCAGAAAACCACCACATTTAGATGCGGAATAGTTTTCAAATGAACTTTAAAAGAGAGTAGAAATATATGGCGGTGAGTGGCTATTATGTTTGGACATTTTTTTAGTAATTGTTGAACAAATAGGATCACCATTTCGCTGTCAATGAATAAATAGGATCACCAAAACAATCTATTAATTTTAGATAACAATGGTATGTTCTATGCTTAGCACAATTTACTTCAATGTTCCTTTAGTAACCCAATGACAATTTCCAATAATTTCCAGTAGCAATCACATTAACCATTAACCACATTGACAGTAAATGTAGATAGAACATAAAAACATATGCAGAAGACAAGCCAAGACAAGAGGACAAGAAATTTGGCGGATGTTAGGGAAAAACCCCAATGTGGGGAAAACCCTTTAATCAAATCTTCTTACTATTATTCAATAGTTCAACAAAGAGTACAAAATCAAATAGATTAGCCCAAGACGAAGTCAAATCATCCCTATCAAATTTTGCAGTCAATTGTAGTGAACTTCAGCCCTAACTAGAAAGTCAACATTGGGCAAAATAGTAGTAAACCTTCTACAATGCAACTCGGTCTTCCTTGTCAAACTTGGCCTGAATAGGAGGTCAAATGCAACGCAAAATAGCTTGATCAAACTCGGTCAAAGGAGAGAGAAAATTTGTTGTAATTTTCTGCGGTAAAAAAGAAGTCAACCTTGAAGTAAATGCAGGTCAACATGGCCAGAAAATATCGGTTTTAGTGCCAGCTAATGTGGCCTCCCAAAATCAGAATTTTGACCCTTAAAGCACAATTCAACAAGGTCAAGAACCCCTTGGCCTACGCTGGTCTGAAGTTTGAAATTTTCGGCCTGTAAGAGAGAGAGAGAGAGAGAGAGAGAGAGAGAGATGATCCCCAAGTTGTACGAACCAATTTGATTAGGAGAGAGAAGAATTGTTGAGTGAGTGATGTCCAAATGAGGAGAGAGGTCTCCTCTATTTATACACTTTGATGTGGGTGAAGAGACACATTTATTCTCGAGCCTACATTAAGCTGAGGCCGACTTGTACATGTGGGTGAATAAATTCAAAATCACACTTCTGCTTGTCCAAATGAGATGATCTTTATATCAAACTTGGACCTTTCGAAAAGAGGAATCCAATGCAATAATCATCTCCATCATATGAGTTGGTTCCAAGGTGGAATTTGGCTCTAGTTGTTAATTTTAACAGTCCCTCTCAACTAAGGAGAATTCCACCTGCCAATCCATCTGTCACCATCATGCCATCCTGTTGTCATGTACCATCTCTGTCATCACTGCTCTACTCTACTTTGTTGAACGATGAAGTAATAATGAAGAAGTGATCGAGAGTGAGTCACAAGACCTTATCACTCTCCACTAACAAAAGTCAGTCCTTGATCCCAGATCAAGTTGTTGAACACCATGCATCCTAGTCATAGGGAGTACAGTAGTACACGATGTGTCCATCAGTAGTGCTATGGTCCCTAACCACTTTTCCCAACTCATTAGCCAGATGAGAGGTACTTCCCATGGGTCTCGGACATCCATGGGTAGGATGTATGTTGGGGCATCGACAAGAGAAAGTGAACCACTCATCCTGCTCATATGCCATAGGAGAAGGTGAACCACTCATTCTATGCATATGTTAATCGTAGAGGAAGGGGAACCACTCACCCTACATACATGTCAACCATCATGGGGTATGACAGGGGAAGGTGAATCACTCACCCTGTACATAGTG
The DNA here is from genome assembly GCA_000404065.3 of Pinus taeda. NCBI lineage: Eukaryota > Viridiplantae > Streptophyta > Pinopsida > Pinales > Pinaceae > Pinus > Pinus taeda. Next base: position 206,463 of record APFE031224832.1, on the reverse strand, counting down.
CACCACTAGGGGAAGGTGAATCAATCACCCTATGGTTGCTCATAGCTCCAAGAAGTACCCCAAGCCCCCAAGAACTCCCAAAGCTTAGTGCCCAACTCATGCGGGACCCTCAAAGGAGGGTCTTTTCACGACTCCAAGTCTCTCTCAGAATTGTTAATTTTTGCAACTGCAGTCAAATTCCACCTTGAACAACTCAGATGACCGAGATGATGATTGCATTAGGTTCCTCTTTTCGAGAGGACCAAAATCGACCTAAAGATCACCTTATTTGGACAAGCGAAAGTTGGTTTTTGAATTTATTTATTCACACATGTATATTAGGTTAGGTCGGCCCTAAGCACATGTTAATTTGGATAGATTGACCTCAACCCCAAGTGCACCCTCATGAAAGCCTATAAATAGAAGAGACCTCAAGCTCATTTGGACACATTGATCAAGCCATATTCTCTTCTCTTATTGTCTTGGTTCACATAGGTTTGTCGAGGAAAGTTCGCAAAAGGGTCCGAAATCTTAGGGTCGAAGTTCGCACTGATCTAGGATTTTCTGGATCTCGCACGCTGGCATAGAACTGGACATTTAGTCACTGGATGTTGGCACACAGTGGTCTTGACGCTCGTCCAGGGAGGCTTCAATGTTGGCACAGTGAGTTATGTGAGCGTCCAAGGTTTTAGAAATAGATCGGACTGTATTAGTCTCCTGACGCTCGCACAGAGTATGGTCCTGAGAGCATCCGAGCATAGACGCTCTCACAACAAGCTTATGGGAGCGTCCAGGGTTTCAAAGATAGATAAGGCTGTATTAGCCCTCGGATGCTCGCACAGAGTGGTCTTGAGAGCGTCCGGGCTGCCATAGACACTCACACAACAGGGTTATGAGAGCGTCTAGGGCTTGAAGCAGAGCTGGGTATGTTTGACCCGGGACGCCCTCATCCAGTTCACTTGGGAGCGTCCAGATCTACTATAGACGCGTCCAAATCTACAAAAGAAATGTTCTCTGGTGTTGTTCCAAATTGTGAAAGTGTGAGAGAAGTGCATGCGAGTGAATTAGCCATAGAAAAATAACAGCAATGGGAGGAAAAGTCATTCGAAATGAACTCACATTGCTCAGGGTATTAGACTAGGCTTGTGTGATTCTTGAGCACGTCGGCTGGCTACAATACTTGACCAAATTACAGGGATTTCATGAGGAGATGACACTTGAAATTCTGTAGAATTTACAGAATGGCCACACCATGGTAAAAGGTAGGAACATAACGGTCTCCGAAGCAGTCATAGCTAGAGTCGCCAGACTTCTAGCAGAAGGAACGAGATGGACAAACAAACATGTTTTTTTGTAGGATGCAGTCACAGTATTTCAAGACCCGGATGAGCAATTGGTGCGAAAAGGAAAGGGGGTTCACCCTATAGCTTTAAGACATCCATTGCAGGAATTAGCAGCCATTGCACAAAGGTATATCATGTGCGACGGATGACAGGATGTGGTAAAACCTCGCCAACTTAAACTGTTACCTATTTTGAAATAGACAATTATAGTTAACTTGCCATTGTATTTAAATTATGTATTGCATGGTGTTGCTCGTCGGGTCAGAAAGGCTCACACAACTCCTCCCTGTGATTGGGACTCATAGATGAGATTTCTATATTTTGAAGATTCCTCTCAATGACCACAGCGTTCAACAATATCCAACAGTTGACGACAGATGCTGACAACACTTTAAAGTCCTCAGAATCAAGGTTTTGATTATAAACATGATTAGATCTGTTTCATGGATATCATAGTTGTTTTTCTTTCGTAGATAAAGTTATGGAACATTTTACTCTCTTTTGCTGAATCATTTGATGAGGACGTAAGAAGAAGAATATTTGCAAGGGTTTTCCCCATAATGGGTTTTGCCCTGGTATTGGACTAATCACGGTGTCTCTATGTGTGTATGTTTTTCTTCTATTGTTCCTTTATGTTCTGCTGCATTGATGATGATGATGATGTTGTTCTTTCTATATAATTGCATAAGCTGATGAATAATGTAATGATGATATGGGGTGAACTTTATGTATTAATGAAGAAATGCAATTATCAAAGCAAAGAACAATGTAGCCCTATGAAAAATTAACAGGAAGGTTAAGAATTTTGACCTTCCCCAAGGGCTTCGTGAGATATCTGCGACCTGATCATTCGTCCTGATGTGTTGGAGTCTTATTGCTCCCCGTTGTACCATATCCCGGATAAAGTGGTACCTGATATCAATGTGTGTGCTTGGATCGGTCATGGAACAAGGGATTCTCTAAAAGGCGAATCTTACTCAGGTTATCGCAGAAGATCACAGTAGTATCCAACACGTGCTCAAATAGCTCCTCACTAAAGAGCTTCCTCAACCAAACAACTTCATAAGAGGCCATACTCACAACAATGTATTTGGCCTCAGCGGTGCTTAAAGCAATCGATTTCTGCTTCCTGCTCATCTAAGATATTGAAGCAAACCCCAAAGAAAAGCAACACCCAGGCGTTCTCTTACGATCCAACACATTCCCAGCCCAGTCAACATCTGTATAACCATGTAGCCTCAAATTCCCGACAATGTATCTCAGTCCATAGTGGATTGTGCCCCATAGATATCTCAATAGATTCTTAGCAACAATCTAATGAATGTGATGAGGCTCGACCATAAATTGACTCAATGTGTTCACAACGAAGCATATGTCAGGACGAGAGTTTACCAAGAACATCAAGGCCCCCATAAGTTGACGATACTCGGAAGGGTTCGTTAATCTAGGCCTAGCAGCACTTCCACATAGCTTCTTGAAGTTGAGTTCCATTGGAGTAGACACGGACTTGCAATCCACCATCCCACATCTCTCAAGTAACTTCACAATGTATTTTCCTTAAGAAATGAAAATCTCACTTGGCTTTTCCCAGAACTTAGTCCTAGGTCCTTCACCTCGAATTCGGAAGCCAACTCCCTCTTGCATTTATAAATGAGAGGGTCATCACCTCTTAGAAAGAGATCATCCACATAAAGGACCAGAATGAGAGGCCTGTCCTTCTCAACCTTGAAGTATAGGTTCGGGTCAGCTTAACTCCTTGTGAAACCCAACTTCACAAGATAGCTATCTATCCTCTCATACTAAGCTTCGGGGGCTTTGCTTCAATCCATAGAGGGCTTTCTTCAACCTGCATACATGTGTCTTATGATCTTCAACTTCGAATCCTTCGGGTTGTTCTACATAGACTTCCTCCTTAAGCGAGCCTTGCAAGAATGGAATTTTGACATCCATTTGGTGTAGGTTCCATCCTTGAGAGGCAAAAAGGGCTATGATCGAACAGATAGTGGTATATCGGGCAACCGGTGCAAATATCTCATCATAGTCCACTCCTTCATTTTAAGAGAAGCCTTGAGCAACGAACTCGGCTTTAAAGTTTTCAGCGCTCCCATCAGCGCCATGTTTGATTTTTAAAGCCATTTTGAAGTGACCACTGACTTGTCCTTGGGTCTAGGAACCACATTCCAAACATCATTCTTCATGATCGACTCATTTCTTGTTCATCGTATCCTTCCAAACTTGGTGCTTCAGGACTTCTTTGAATGTACATGGCTCAGATTGTACTATGGTACTCATGGCAGCTAAATACGCTTGGTACCTGTTCGCCTTCTTGCTTTCACGAAATGTCCCCCTTGGTGCAATATCTCTCTTGGCATCTTCAAGAGTATCTTTGAGCCACAGAGGTCTTTTTCTTGAAGTAGAGGGCTCACAAGGAGGTGGATCAATGGGATCCATTGGACCTTCAACATCGGGGATTGTATCATCTATCGAAGATAAATCTTGCTTTCCTGCATCATCATCCTTGCCTTCCTAGGGATTGGAAGATCTCAGACTTTCCCAAGGGCAAAATCTTCATTGAAAGTGATATGAAAATGAGATCTTAAATCAATATTAAGGTATTACAGACTTATGCGCAGGAAAATGCCTATATTACTTAGTGCAACAGATTGAAAAGATTGCGAATAATATAGACAATGAGCAGTCAGAAAACATAACAGGCACACACACATCAACCCAACAAATAATCAAGGAGTTCACCAGACTTCTTGGCTACGCTCTTGGTCCAGCTTTCAATGGCAACCTCTCTATTAAGTCTTTAAGAACAAAATATTACAAGTGTGAGCTCAACCCGAGTCTCAACACACAGACAATGATATTACACAGGGATACTCGAAAACCTCGAGTCTAAAGAGTGCATAGACTCCCCCTCTTAGTGCCTCTGATCAACTGTTTTGTCTCAATATGTCTCTGACCTCTGACTTCCTCTCTGGCTCTCTGGCTGTTTTTGTTCTGTCATTGGATGGCCTTTTAAGCCTATCAGCGCTGTCGATTTGTATCCCTCTTCGGGCTCTCTGGCTCCCAGCCATTGTCTGTTCAAATCCCTTTTGAGCATTAAACAATCACTGCAAAATGCTCTCAGGTATGGTGGCCACCTGTTTCCAAACGGAAAGGACTAGTGCGGGTGAAAAGCCCAAAGAATCGCTTCTCTGTTTAAAAACAGGAATACACTACAAAGCATGGAAAATCCATCCAAGCCGGACTTCAAAAGATATGAAGCCACATCTATAAACCCATCGGGTCCGTTGTTTTATCGCATTATTGCTATATCGCATTGCATGTGGCCATATATCAATACATGGGAAATACAAAGAAATCCAAAGAAACCGGACTTCAAATTTATTTAAACCCGACCTATAATCCTTATTGGGTCCGGGTGTATCGCATGTCGCATATCACCCGCTCCTTTGTATTGCTGCGATGCGATATGGCAATCGGCGATCGCATATTGCAATGTCTCGAGTCCTCGGTAAGTCCTTCCTTTGGCTATGTTGCGATGCGAGTAAATCCTCGTCGTTGGTCTTCTGCCACTAGATCGACGGCTGAGATCTTCCTCCGCACAAACAAATCTGATCGATAGTCCTCCGTCGTTGATCTACGCTTAGTAGATCCGACGGTCCTTGGTGATTTTGGCAGACAACTTGCCTGACTCTTAACAATCCTTACGGACCCGATGGGGTTTATAAACTCCCAGTCCATAAAAGTTCGGGTTCGATCTCTGAGTTGACGCCCGAGTACCTTTGCACCTGATATTTGTCGGATGATGCGGTCCCTCGATCCTGCGGTCGGCGGGAATTCAACATGCACACGGTTTAACCTTCGTTTTGTCCCCCATGATGCAATATGGTAGTTGATCTGGACCGTTGATCTGTGCGCTCCATCAACGACCACGACCTCGTTAACTCGCGCTAATCGCTATCGCAGTTCCAAAAGGCCACGGTCTTTTAACGCTAAACCTTGGTTTTTCCTGATGCGATAACAAACTCCATTGTAATATATATATGCATATATGTGATGAACCATATATTTTCTCCGAATGCGATAAAAAGGCCACAATGCGATAGTTCTTTAAAGGGCTTTTAAAACATATTTTCCCATTTAAATACAATTGAAGACTTAAGAGGTTTTTCCAAGATCCATTTTGGATCAAAAAGTGACATCATAACTTATTTCCACTTCTCTTTGACCAAGTACATAAATTCTATATGCCTTTGAAGTTTCACTGTAGCCCACAAACTTTCCTTTCTTCCTAGATGCATCTAGCTTGTTTCTTTTCTCTTTCGGCACATGAAAATATATGGGACAAACAAAAATTCTAGAATGAGAAAAATCAGGTTTCTTACTGGTGAAAACTTCTTTGGGTGTCTTGAAGTCCAATGCTTGATGCGGGCATCTATTTTGAACATACACAGCGGTGTTGGCAGCTTCTCCCCATAAGAACTTTGGTAGGCCTTGGTCATGAAGCATGACACAGGTAGCTTCTATGATAGTTCGATTCTTCCTTTAGGCAGCACCATTTTGCTCAGGAGTATATGCAGTAGTGGTTTCCCTCTTAATGCTAGCTTCTCTACAATAGTCATTGAATTCATTTGACTCATATTCGGTTCCATTATCGGTCGTCAATATTTTTATCTTCTTCCTTGTTTGGTCTGAAGTCTGAAATTTTCGGCGTGTAATCTGTCCTAGAAACTCTTTCTTCATCCACGTGTGTGAGAGAGAGAGATGATCCCCAAGCTGTACTAACCAATCTGATTAGGAGAGAGAATAATTGTTGAGTGAGTGATGTCCAAATGAGGAGAGAGGTCTCTTCTAATTATACACTTTGATGTGGGTGAAGAGACACATCTATTGGGCTTCTTGAGCGCACATTAAGTTGAGGCCGACCTTGACAATTTGTACATGTTAGTGAATAAATTCAAAATCACACTTTTTCTTGTCCAAATCAGATGATCCTTATATCAAACTTGTACCTCTCGAAAAGTGGAATCCAATGCAATAATCATCTCCATCATATGAGCTCACCCAAGGTGGAATTTGACCCTAGTTGTGAATTTTAACACAATCTCTAAATTTAGACACAATTAGGTGTTATAAAACATCCCAATGAATAGTTGAAGAGCAATGAGCAGATTGTAGATTCTATGCTAGATCTTCCTAAACATGCTGATTTGATGCGAATGATTGATTGAATTATAGATTTCACGTTGAGGAGATCAATGTCCATGTTGAAATTCCTAGATTTTGATTAATAGGACATTGAAGATTGAACATTGCTATTCCCCCTTTTCAGGTGCAAGGAGAGAAGATTGTCCAAGGGATCCAATCTTGAACTTTTGGATTCTTTGCACTTAGCCACCTCTTGCCAACCAAACAAGAAATGAATACAATCATTTGTGAGGATATCTACAGTTGATATGTATAGGTCAATTGGATAAACCCTCAAGGTGGGTTACGTCCAAAGATGGCCTTCTATGCTGAGTAATGATGTTGTAGGATGGATTGGTTGTTTCTCCCCAGTACATGTTTTTCCATTAGATGCACGTCCTTTAGATTCCCTTAGTACAATTCATATATGGATCTCATTGACTAGGGAATGTGTTGGACCACCAAATGGACCATTAAGACATCACTTCCTAGCTATGTCATATATGAGAGATTGAGTTGGAGTAGTACTGCATCTTCCATTGCCCCATTTATTATAAGATTTGTGGGAGATTTCGTTGCCTGTTCAGGGGGATCCAGACCCTTTCCAATTTCCTCTAGTACTTAGACCAAAGATGTCTAGCCCTTTACATGCAGGAGGTCCTCAGGTTTTGTACCTCCAACCTCCTAGGTTAGATCCTATTCAACGGATCACCTCATTTACGGTGCTCACATCAGCTAGGGGCACTAAGAGATAGGTTGATGACAACATTGCTTCTAGCTCTAGATTAGTGTGGACCAGAGGGACCATTCTCCTTCCTTAGAGACCTCAAAGTTGTCGCCATACCAGATCTGTACCAACAGGCAAATTAGATTACCTAGACATGAGTAACGAGTTACATTGGCTAGGCAACAACACAGGAGATGGTTTAGATCTTCCCCTTCCTCTTCTTCATGACATAATCATATCTTGAATTTTCTTCATTGAGCCTTTTGATGTTAGAAGTAGATCAAGTGGATCATGACCTTGTCCGTGGATCTTTTCCCTTTGCACATCTCCATCTTGTTGCGGCACCCTGCACTTGCAGCTGAGGATTTTCTCATGTTTTTGCATATAAAGATGTTTCTACTTTATTTCCTTGTATTTTTATATAGGAGACTACTTAGTATTCCTATATAGTTTGTCATTGTAATTGGTGGTTTTGGGTGGCTACTAACTTTGTTCACTTGATACCATGTATCTGGTGGTTTCTGTTGACTAGCGACCATGTCCATTTTGTCATTGTACTCACTTTTCGATTTTTAGAATGGTTCATCGTTATGGTGAAAATCATCATTTGCAAGAATTGTTTGAAATCTATTTGCCTTTGTAGCTTACTTATAGCAAATATGTATTTCCCTGTGTCTAAATGTGACAATAAAACTTATGCAACTTCTTGATTTGTTGATTCCATTGTCAAGAACTCATCTTTGTTGATTCCATTTCTTTTTAGCCTTCTTCTTTTGACCTTTATTTGAGTGATAATTTCACTGCCCACAATGAAGACAAGAATGGAGATCAAAACACTGATTCTTCATGCGATCAATTCCATGACAATGTTATCACATAGCATTTTGATGTTGAACTAAAATGGGTGAAGTGGAATCTCCTTGAAGGATTTGCACATTGTAGAAGTGGATTGGTTTAGTGTAGTTGGTGTTGAAGTTTCTAAGTTTACGTAGTTAGAAACTTTCCATGCACTTTATCTGATTTATTCCTACCTACTTGTTATCTTCCTTAACAAGTTATTTACAATGTAAATACTAAAAATAAACACTAGTGCATACTCAACATATTAGAGATCAACAACTGAAGGAAACAAGAACAAACACACCACATGACACCATTATTTTTGGACTAATGTCCCCGACAAAACCCAATGTGGGAAAACCGGTGCAACTATTTGAGGGTTTTCTTATTAAGAAATATCAGAGTACAATCTGGGTGCCGAAACTAGCCTACCCAAAAAAGAATTTCCTTAGCAGTAATACCTCTCGGTTTTTGACAAATATACTGGCTGAAACCCCGGATAATCCTTCCGGCGGCTACTCAACACCAATCTGCCCTAGAAACCCGAACGTTTGCCCTATCTGGACTGCGTCAGCCTCTCTTAGCCCAGCGCTGGCACTCCGTCAGCCCTTGGAGGCCTTGCATCAACTCTCTGAGCCTCTGCGTTAGCTACGCTGGCCCCTCTAGTGCTCTGCACATCACTTAGCTGCCTCTGCGTGGCCCTGCGTGAGCACTCGCTGCTCCTGCATCTCTTTCTCTGGCTGCTCTGCTGCTAACCCGACACTATCTCTGCCTCTCTGTCTCTCTGTAGTCAATGCCCCTCAGCTGCTCTCTTGATCACTGATTCTTTTTCTCTTAGCAAACCCCGCTCTAGAGAATAGAATGACTGATCGCTCTGGTATATTCTCCAAGTGACCCTCAAGCCTCCTCTTATACTTTTCCTATTGACATCTCAATAGCCTAGATTAAGTCTCTAATCAACGACTATGATTAGATTTGGCTTGATCCATGTCTTTTGGACCATTCTAACATAGATTCATATTAATACACATTAATATTTTATTTTCCATATTAATACACATTAATATTTTATTTTCCCTAAGTTTAGACTTAGGGACTCATTAAAAATATTAATTATTTTAATATCTCTTGATCTGTTTAGAATCTGCCCAAACCCTTTCTAGGTATTGGAGACCTCATGTGCCCCAACCTCTCCATCAAATTTCGTGGCTAGAGCACATCCGATGCTACCCAAATCAACACTCCCTCTTAGTGAGGACTGTGCTCTAGCAATACTCCTCACTGAGTATTACTCTGATCATCCGGCATCGGTACTTGTGCTGTTGCTAGGCCTTCTTGCCCAACATCCTCTGCACTGCTGCATCTTGTACTGTTGCCCATGGTTCTACCAGTACCACTGTTGCATCTGTATGACAGCGCCCTCTGCATCCGTGCTATTGCTGGTCCTTTCTCCTAGCACTGCATCCGCACTGCACCTCCTCTCATCATGCTGCGTCATGCTGCCCACTGCTGCACTGCAACTCAGTTACTGAGAAGTAAGTAACTGATCCCCCGACTGACCTCCCTGTTGGGCTAGAAACACCCACTGATGCTGAAGCTCCCTCTGCCACTGACAAGTGCTCTCTCTCTGATCTCTGCGCTGCTGCAACAACTCCCTGCATCTCGCACTGTTGCACGCCTCTTTGTGCCTTCCTGCACTGGTGAAACACTCCTGTGCCTCTCGCATTGCTGCAGCCTGCTAGCTTTGCGTTGTCTCGGGACTCTTGCACTGTAGCTCTCTCTGCTGCTCCATCCGCATCCGTCTCTACCCACTCAGCTAGTCCTGCTACTCCTCAACGGGGCCCCTGTAGCAATGTCTAATCCAAGAGGCTGGGTACCTCGAGGATGCTGCCCCTCATCGCCTGTAGTCCACCTGACTACAACTCGATGTCTCCCCACTTCCGCTCAAGTGGTGCGTGTGCACTCATGGCACAGTGATCGTCTGTCTCCACTTCCTTCTTTGCCCTTGCTGGCGCTGCCTTAGTCTCAGAAGACTCTCCCTTACTCTTCTTCCTTGGACACTTGGTCGCATAATGACCCAACTCCCCACAGTGGAAGCACTTGACCTTGGAGAGATCTTTCTTCTTCTGCTTTTCTTGCTTTTGCTTAGATGCTAGGGTCACATCTTCCTCCTCTTGCTTGACTTTGATCCCCTTGTTGTTGCTACTTGTCTTCGACTGCTGTCTGATCTCTTCTTGGTGAAGAGATGCCCACATCTCGTGCCAAGGTGGAAGTGTTCTTGTGCCCAGTATACCCTGGACAAACACTTCCCAGTCTTCTGAGACAACATTCAGGGCTGTCCTTACCATTAGCTCCTGATCCGGTGTTGACCCTATAGCAGTCAACTGATCTTGGATCTCATTCAGTCCTCCAAGGAAGGTGTCAATCTATTGTCCCTTCTTCATCTGATACGACCTCATTTGATTCTCGAGCAACATTCTTCTCTACACAAAAGTATGCTGATACAACTTCTTGAGAGCCTCCCACATCTCAAATTCCGTTTCCTTATCGGCTATACGTGGTACCACATGATACTTGACCCCGTCAAGGATAATGCAGTTGGCCCTCGTCATCGCATCTTCGTACCTGTCATTATCATTGGGGTCGACTGGGACAACTATTAACTTCAAGGCGAAGTTCTTGACACGATTCTTGTCAAGCATTGATAAGACTCCGGCCTTCCAGACTGCGAAGTTTGATGCTCCGTCTAGTCTATCCTGGTCTCTTACCCCGTGTAGTGCCATGATGCTCCTCTACTCCCCTCCTTGAATTTCTCTGTTCGACTCCTCGGAGTCTCTACTTCTCGTCTAGAAGTTCTTCTAGACTTCCTCTAAGTCCTGATTTCCCTCCTGGAAATCCTTATGCCGCTTGTTGAGATGCCTCCTACTTTGATGGACTTGTGCAGCTGCACTTTTGATTCGGGTTTCTCGGCTAGAAACCCTTGGTAACAACTTACAGTACCTCACCAACTCCACTCTGCCATATTTCTTTAGCCATCTAGACCCCAGCAATTGCCTCTCTGTGAACTGCGTCAACCCCTCTTTGCCTCATGCTAGTGGGATGCCCTGTGTCAACCCTCTTGCCTCTACGTCAGCAACGCTGGCCTTTCTGGTGCTCTGTGCAGCTCCCGGCTTCCTCTGTGTGGCCCTGGCTGGCTCTGCGTCACACTCCTTGGCTTCTGCGTTGCTAGAAATGACTTCTGTCACAGCGGGAAAACTGTTTTCTGCTGCTATTGCTCCGCTCGGCTGATGTCTTTTAGTTCTCCTGTGATTGCAATCACGCTCTGATACCGTGTTGAAGTTTCTAAGTTTACCTAGTTAGAAACCCTCCATGCACTTTATCTGATTTATTCCTACCTACTTGTTATCTTCCTTAACAAGTTATTTACAATTTAAATACTGAAAATAAACACTAGTGCATGCTCAACATATTACAGATTAACAATTAAAAGAAACAAGAACAAACACACCACATGATACCATTATTTTTGGACTAATGTCCCCGGAAAAACCCAATGTGGGAAAATCGGAGCAACGATCTGAGGGTTTTCTTATTGAGCAATATCAAAGTACAATCTGGGTGCTGAAATTGGCCTACCTAACAGAGAATTTCCTTAGCAGTAATACCTCTTGGTTTCTGACAAATCTACTGGCTGAAACCTCAGATAATCCTTCCGGTAGCTACTCAGCACCAATCTGCCCTAGAAACTCCAGCATCTGCCCAATCTAGATCGTGTCGGCCTCTCCTAGCCCAGCGTCGGCACTGCGTCAGCCTATCTTGGCTTGCGTCAGCCCCAGGAGGCCATGCGTCAGCGCTTTGAGCCTCTGCGTCAGCTACGCTGGCCCCTCTGGTGCTCTGCGCAACACTTAGTTGCCTCTGCGTGGCCCTGCGTGAGCACTCTCTCCTCTTGCGTCTCTTTCTTTGGCTACTCTGCTGCTAACCCGACACTATCCCTGCCTCTCTGTAGTCAATGCCCCTCATCCGCTCTCCTGATCATTGATTCTATCTCTCTTAGCAAACGTCACTCTAGAGAATAGAATGACTGATCACTGTGGTGTATTCTCCAAGTGACCCTCAAGCCTCCTCTTATACTTTAACTGTTGACATCTCAATGGCCCAGATTAAGTCCCTAATCAATGGCTAAGATTAGATCTAGCTTGATCCATGTCATTTGGACCATTCTAACATAGATTCATATTAATACACATTAATATTTTATTTTCCCTATGTTTTGAGTTAGGGACTCCATCAAAATATTAATTATTTTAATATCTTTTGATTTGTTTAGAATATGCCCAAACCCTTTCTGGGTATTGGAGATCTCATGTGCTCCAACCTCTACACCAAATTTTGTGGCTAGAGCACATCCGATGCTACCCCAAATCAACATTTGGGAGTGTGAAACATAACTTATCACGTTTGAGACTTGTTTTGTGTTTGTTATTGTTGGGCACAGTGTTGCAGGGGAGCGCCCCACCCCCCTCCCTCGATCTCGCTCGGGCAGGAGTGGGTCGGGAGCGCGCTCCCTAAAAAAACGCTCCCTGCCTTTTTGGGAACGTTTCTGGGAGCGTTCAGTTTTTTTTTGCAGTAATGTTCCAAATGCAATTTTTTTCAAAGAAACAAATAAGTTTTGAGTGGGGCAACTTAATGATCAAGCCTATGGCCCTAGTATTGATATGCGATTCATGGTAATGTTAAATTCTTAAAGTAAAAGTGACATTCTCATGTCACTTTTACTTAAATTTTTAATATTACCATGAAATGACTCAAGATGTTTGAGAGTGGTTCCGACCTCATTGGATTTCATATGAAGAAAGTAGAATTTTAGATTTCATTCAAAATCTAGCAGACTTATCAGTTTTTCAGGATTTCAGGATTGCAATGTTTCCATTGAATTTTGTCATGTATTAGGGTATGGAACTCGTATTTAATCAAGAGCACCAATCCCTCTAATGTACCTTGATGTTAGTGACATTGGTTGTTGAAATCCTCTATCATGACCCTCTTAAAAATGTACGCGTCACTCAAACAAAATCTTGACTTGACATGCTATGCTTTTTCTATCTTATGTAAATGCTTAGAGGGTGATATTAATGACAAAGATCCCGATTTTCCAACAAGACTAAAAAACTACACATTTCTCATGGTGGCAAGAGGCCCAAGCATAAGCAATAGATAATAGATTTACTTGTCTTTTCTAGTTTCTAGTAGCTTTTATAACTGTTGACTCTTTCATATTTATTATGATATTTTTTTAAACAATAGATGACAATTTAAGTTTGAAGTTGGCAATTATAACTCATTAGTGATGAATTATGAATATGATGCTTCATGAAAGTTGAAAGGTGTTTCATTTCATTTCATGTTAGATATTATTTGTTGTAATGGTTACACTTAGCTTACAAGTACAACTTTGGTGATCAATGATGATAAATGTTATATATTGAATTTTGAAAGCTTGAAACTTTAAGAATGATGAATCACAAGACTCAATATGTTGTATGTTACTATGTTACTAACTTGTGGACGTGGTTGATGAAGATTATAACTTCTAGATGATTGTTGTTATATGGTTCAATCTATGTTGTTGTTGTTGTTGTGTTTTGTTTGTTTGTTTGTTTATTTTTCTTCTTGGTTTATATATCTAATTCATAATTCTACATGTTTTTGTTGACATTTATGTATCAAAATATAAAAATATAAAAAATATATATATTTATATAAAAACGCTCCAGGATTCGCTCCCAAACCGGGAGCTTTTGAAAATGTTGCTCCTGCACCCGTTTTCGCTCCCGCTCCCCTCTTTCGCTCTTGCTCCCAAGTAACACTGGTTGGGCAGCTAATTTGCTAGTGTTATGGTGTGGAATGTGAACTGTTACAGGGAGTCCAAGAGACCTTGAGAGTTTAATCCAATAGTCATGAATATTGTATTTATATGTCTATCATCTTAATGAAAAATCTTTCCACATTTATCTTTCACTCTAGCTTGCACTGTCTAACAGTGTTATTAGGGCCAACCCAACTCCATCTTGCTCAGAGAAATGTCCATGGCTGCTCTGCTCGTAAAATCTGCCATTCTGGCTTGACATAACGTTTCTTTGTCCCTTCTCTCTTTGACTTGCGATCAGGTCTAATAAATGGCAAATATGGGCCACAGTTTTCCTCACATATCAAACTATCTAAGAATATCTCTTCGTTGGTCGCTAGTTAGATTAGGAGGGGCATTTTTCTAAGTAAGAAATCTTTCAAAGGATAAGTTAGCAATCTCCTGAGCAAGTGACAAGCTATTGCATCACACTGGTTCTGGGGGGTTGTGTGATACCTTTCTCTGCTGCATTTTGGCCGAGGAGCGAATCCTTTGATGGATTTGGGTTGCGAGGAGCCTTGCTTATTGACATTTTGGCTATAGATTTTGTCCACGTGTGCAAGTGTCGAAGGTCACTGACCCACTAGGAAAACTCTCACTGATTGGTTGGTGCATGACATCGCTGACTGTTGGTGGATCAATTGTGGATGCCACTAGCCCCTCATAGTGTTGAGACTCCATGGCAAGAGGATTGAAAATATTGCTTGAAATCTTCTTCCAATAGGGTCATAGGCAGTTTGCTGATGAAAATTCTGTTAACATCGTTAGAGTCTATGAAGACCACAAAGCTGAATCCATTAGTGGTCTTGGTTTTTCGGTCCTGCATTATCATAGTGTCCATGACCTTGCCATAGCACGTGAAGTAGTTTCAGAGGGTGTCCTCCGTTTCTCCAATTATATCCCACTAATGAAAAGTTTTCCTTGGTCTATAGCTAGCACTGTAGCCTTTTTGTATTCCTTTTTTACTTTTATTGGTTGCATGTACAAATTTCTGTAGAGTTTGTGGGCTGGAAACCTAGATTTGTTGAGAAGGGTTTTAGATGTTTCTCTCGAGATTATTTTATTTTTTTATTATTTTATTACCCTGTTGGATTCAGACTGTGAATGTTGATTACCGTTGACACCAAATTCCCAACAGCTATTGTTTGAACATAGCCACAACTTATTTGATCGATGTGGAGTCTGTTCAAGGGAAGATTTATAAGGTGTTGGAGGCCCAAGAAGCAAACGACTAATGTGCTCAGGCTGTGAAATCCTATGAGCACTAATTATAAGGCTGTGGTGGAAGTTGTTCAGATCAATGGACTAGAGCTTTTGCCCCATTTGACATGTCTGCAGTGACAGGGATCATGATAGAGTTTTGGGAGTTGAGACTGAGCTTGAATGCATGGAGTGATAAAGTTCTGAGAGTTGTAATGGTGTTCAAGTACATTGCAAATGGGTGGATTTTTGGTAGAACTTGACACCCTCATCAAGTTGGCCACATGGAGGATCATAGCTTTTGATCTTCGTTCATGTGAGCATTGTTGAAAAGATTTTGTTTTCTAACCTTGTTGCCATAGCCAGAACAAGAGCCTCAAGCCCTAGCTAGAAGAGTTGTAGATAGAGTCAAAGCCATGAGTGTGATCTAGTATGTGGTAATCTTCAAATCGCCATTTTTGAGCACTTCAGTTAGCAGAAGACATCAACTTCTAGGTAAATAAATAAATGTTTTGGGAAATGCTCTAATGGCTGTGGAACTTGGCCTTATAGCCAAGTTCCACAGTTTGTAGTCATCTTCAAATTACCATTCTGTACTTGATGATAGTTTTTATTTTTATTTTAGTTTGTTTGTAAATTTAAAAGTCTTCAATAAGACTTATAATCATTGTATGATTCCTTCTTACAACGATTTGAAGAAGATAAGTCTTATTGAAGACTTTTAAATTTACAAAAAACAAAAACAAAAAATATCATCAAGTACAGAATGATAATTTGAAGATGACTGCAAACTATGGAACTTGGCTCTAAGACTAAGTTCCACAGCTGTTAGAGCATTTACCGAAACATTTCTTGATTTAGCTAGAAGTTGATGTCTTCTGCTTACTGAAGTGCTCAAAAATGGTGATTTGAATATGACCACTAACACATGTCAATTTGAAGATTATCACAAACTAGACTCTATCTACAACTCTTCTAGCTAGGGCTCGAGGCTCTTGTTCTGGCTATGGAAACACAGTTAGAAGACAAAATATTTTCAACAATGCTCACATGATTGAAGATCAAAAGCTATGAAATCAAAGAATTACATCAATTAAATCATTTGATGTTATCTGTATCAACCATTCAGTCATTTGTGTCACAAGTAACATCTATCATTTTCATCAAGTCATTTGTGTCGCAAGTAACATTGGCCTTTTGTACGGGTTCATTTGTTGCACATGTTGCATTAACCATGTTCTCAATTTGTTACTCCTTTTCAATTAATTTTAGTTGCAGTACTTCAATCAATTTATTCTTTAGATCAATTTTTTGTGAAGATCAATAATCCAGTTATCAAATTCATTTAAGGAGTCTTGTAATTCTTTCTTCATTCATGTTTTGCAATACTATCCTCTAAATATTTTAGATTTTGTAGTTGTCATGCTGATTTTTTACCCTCACTTGCACGGGTTTCTTTTATATCATTCTCACTTGCTAGTTGTCAATCTTAGGGTGTTGGGTACGACTGATCATGCACCCCAAATTGTGATTTTACAATGATTTTATTTTGATTGAAAATGACCTCGTATTCAATTTCAAGTAGGTTTTTTGGATAACTGCAGAATTGAAATTTGAAATGAAAAACACGATATTGGCTTACAGGGTTTCATGCAATTTTTCTTTTGTACAATTCATTGGCCTATTCTTATTTTTCAATTTTTACATTTCAATGATTCAACCAATTCATGAATCAAATAGTTGGTGCTTTTGATTGCTTTACATGCAATTTCCCACTTACTGTAAAAATTTGAAATGACACAACCTTTTACTAATTTACAAAGATGGTAAGGTTAAGAGGACTTCAAAACCCTTAATTTTTGCAACCACCATTGTGCTTCTTGGGCACATGAACATTATGTGCTTATTTTGTTTGCTTAATTAATGATGTGTCAAACACTAGCGTTGAATATCTACCATCATGCATCCAAAAAACATTTATGTTTAGCTTCAAAGTTTTCCACTTTGTCACCCACGTTACAATTGTGATGCACAATTATAATAATTCATTCACCAAACATTGTTTCTTATCTGCTCTCTTTTTAATAAAAAATATGTATTCCACCATTCATTTCTCTGAGCCTGGGGCACATACAATAACCAACCACTATTTTGCAATGACAAACCCCACTTCCAGTTATGATATGTTGAATACAGACTTTATTATAAAGAAGAATTAATTGGAGAGCATTGCATGTTCGAATAAAGACGTCCATAAAACATCTACCTTGCTTTCCAGCTGGAGATTCTCTTAAATCTGGTCAATTCGCTTGATCTGATCCTGTATCAGTTGATTCAACCTTTAGACCTGTGAATTTCTGTTCTGTGCATCTCATTAACTCAGAAGACTGAAGTCATTGAAGTTCTGGTCATTGCTTAATCCAACTGGAACTGTTGTAGAAGGCTTGTGTGCAGAAGGCATATGTGGATGATTTGCTGCATGGCTACTTTCATATGCAGATTGGAAGATTCCATGTCTAAATGACCTCAGATCAAGTGGGCCTAACAATAATGGCCTGCTTGAACTCTGTGATCTGTTCCTTGGTCTTGTGCTCCTCTAGTTGTACTGCATAGTCAGATAGTAATTGCAAACTGATTACTTTCACGAAACACCTCAAAACTGATTACTTTCACGAAACACCTCAAACACAGAAATAAGAGAAGTGGCACCAAAGCAAAAGACAGTGGAGAGGGAGCTGTCTAGTATGAGATTGAATCCCTTGGAGGTTTTGAACCCGAAGAAATAGGAAACAACAGTACACCAAGTCTCCGATGATTGTGCCAATGTTGTATGTTGGGGTTTTCTCACGCATCAAAGCTCAATTCCTGTGTGTCTTCTGGTGGCTCCAAGTAGCCATCACAAACCTACTCCTGGAAGGGCTATTATGGTCAATCCTTGTGGTAACATGATCAAATCACATCCAATAAAAAATGAGCATGGAATGAGTAAAATCAAGCCCTTCAAGGAGTTTGGTCCGAGTCACAAACTTTCCATTTATATTGTCATCAGTAAAATCAAGCCCTTAAGCAGTTTGGTCTACTCTCTACTGTTAGTTCTCTTTTGCTTTTCATTTATATTGTCATCAGTTTTCCATTGTGTGATCTTTAGAAGATGCTGGAGATAATTCAGAGCTTTAAGCACTCTTGGTATGCTATTGGTGACTGGCTATTTTTTGTTCCAGGAAGATGTTTTCCTGTATTTCCTCATTTCTGAATATTCATTGAAGAGTGACATTCTCCAGAAGAGGCTTTAGATACAGGGCTGATAAAATTTTCGTCTAAAGGTAGCAGTTAGTTTATATGTGGTCTTTACTAGTTTGGAGGGATGATCATCATGGGATAATATCAGCAGTGCACACTCTATTGTGCAACATTTATATGATGATTGATTCCTTTGTCCACTGTCTTATGCACACACAGAAGTAGTTTCAAGGGATAATTACCATGGGATAATACCCTCTTGCATATGGTTGCGGGTCCTATTTGTTTTCTTCCCATTCTAATTTTCTGGAGTCATAAGAAGTAAGGCTGTATTCTTTTGTGCACTACCATTACAGAGAGCAGAGATATCAGAAACTGTACCATGTTGGATATGCAATGAGAATAATTGATATAGGCTGCATCATATAAAAGCAAGGCCATTTTAATCTGTTATAAATGAATGTGCTTTGAGCAATGAAGATTGAAAAACAGTTATTTTCAATGTTTCGTCTGTTTTAAATGAAGAGCAATGTACATTGAAAAGTTATTTTCGACTATACCCACCATTCATGATATAATTATACCTAATAATAATTTATTGTTCAGGCTGCTTCTATGTTGCTGCTTTCTCTGTCCCTTTCCTGGAAGGCATTGGCAGGATACTCAGGCACTCTTGCTGTTCTCGGGACTGTCTTGTAAGTTCTCTCTTTTCTGTCAAGCTGGTATCCTGATAAAAAGTATTCCAGTACCAAGTAAATATTTAGGAAAAGCCAGGAAATATCTCAAACTTTTTCTTTTGAATGAACTTACCATTTACAGGTACGTCGTTTCATTTTCCTTGGGAGCTGGTCCTGTACCAGCTTTACTTCTACCTGAGATTTTTGCGTCACGCATCCGTGCCAAGGCTGTTTCTCTGTCTCTTGGAATGCACTGGGTAGGATTCTACATATTTTCCTCTTCTTTGTGTGCATTATAAAATTGCTATTTATATCTGTATTAGCATTTCAAAGTTTGGCCATTTATATAGCTTGTTGATTGCCATGGCAGGTTTCAAACTTCATTATTGGTCTATATTTCCTCAGTGTTTGTAATAAGTTTGGAATCAGCAAAGTTTATTTAGGATTTGCTACTGTCTGCCTGCTTGCTGTCATCTATGTGGCGAATAATGTAGTGGAAACTAAAGGTCGCTCACTGGAGGAGATTGAGCGTGCCCTCAGTGCTGCAACTTAGGTTATGCGGGGAAGACCTATAGTCTTATGAAGGGTGATAGAGAATTAGAGACACTGGCAGTGTTCCACAGATTTAAAATTGCTACCAGTGGGTAAGAGGGTCATTGTGTAGGGTGATTTGAGCAGGTTTAGTCTGCAGTAACCACCAGTGTAGTTCAGGGAGTTGCTTGAATAAGGGGCAAGTTCCCCACGAGTGTATCGGTTGCATTCAGCCTGATTTTGACAATGGTACAATGTAAACACGGGAGCATATGTTAGCTCTGAATTCCGCTTTATCAAATGAGGAAGTTTAAACATTTAAAATGACATCGGAAAAGAAGCTTATTGTATCCATCATGGATTTTAGAGTAAATGATAAATCCCTCCTGAAATCAAGATTCATATTTTATGCTGGATGTAGAAGTCTCTGTTTTTAATGAAGTTTTGCCTCCTTATTTGCTAAAAGCCTAACATTGAATGTAATATATAGGTGAATGAAATCTTTCAAAATAAATCCGAAAAAGTTTGAAATGGAGGCCCGTGTACTTATGTACCAGAAAATAAATTCTTTCGGGTCACATAGAGGGCAAATATTTTCATGGGGATAACTGGATTAATTTCTTGAAGCAAGTTAAAAGGTGATATGAATCCTATAAAAAATACATCCTGTCATGTAAACTAGTGATATGTATTCTACCTTAATGGAAAAAGAAGAGTGGGCCGTAAGCATATCATTTATTTAAGTGTAGATTATTAGTTTAATTTACACTTTCTTGGTAATGTTTTTAGTCGAATATTGTTTTTATTCAATTGAAATATTGTTTTATCCAAATAGAGTAAACCCTTGTAAACTGGGAAAGCCAATTGTCAAATGTTTGATGTTCGTGATTCGATGCCTCTCTTTTCTTAAAACTTTACTCAAACAAACAAGGTTTCTAAGTGCTTATACTAAAAAATAGGGTCTTGGCCTTTAAACACAATAAGAAGATATTTGTTGAAATGACTCAGGTGTCACTCAAATGCCAAAAAATCCTCCATTGGAATATTAGAGCTGTTGTTTTAAAGTTCACTTTTTGAACATTTAGGATTAAGTGTCATCTATTTTTCAATCACATATGATGATGGTTTGGAAAACCAGGTTCTTTATTTTACTCTAACCTAATTATCTTCTTTCTAAAACTGAATGCTCGACCTTATAAACTAAAGTTGCCTAGTGGAGTGGGTTATTTTGACGCGGATATGAGTTCTGACTTAGAATCAATCTTTTGAGGAAACTAAGTTAACTCTTCTGAGTGAGTCCAACTCAATTCAAGTGAATTGTGAATATTGATCCATAAAAAGTTCATTTTGCTTCCATGATTCAGACTTGTGAAATGAAATTTTAACATCCACGAGATTAGATATAGTCTATGAGACCACTAGCTTCCCTGCTTTTTGCTTTTTACAAATGAATCTTCTTATTATTCAAATTAATGATGAGCTGACCCAACCTTCTAATAGTGCCCTCACTGAAAAGATAGTGCCAAGGAACCGATGTTAACATATCGCTGTAACTATCTCTGAAAGCATCACATTCCAAAATGAAATGTTTTTCCGATTCCATTGCCCCAGAAGTGCAAAAAGTACACACTCATTCTTCCCAAACTTCTTTAGGTCTTACCGTAGTTGATGCGAGTTAGTTCTTAATTGAACAATAAGATTCTTTGCTCTCCATGGAATGTTTGTTAGTTCCAATGTACTCTTCTTGTTGGAGATCACAAGTGGGGTCGAATTCTTGAACATAATACTTCATTCTACCCAGCTCTTTTCCCCGTATACGCTTACAAAACATCTCCGTAACAAAACTTTTTAAATCCTTGCTATTTGTGGGACATGCATTGAGGTAAATATTCCATTTTTGCATTCATTTGTTGTTTTATCTCATCCATGATTTCTTTCTTTCACTCATTCTAATATTGAAGGTAACTTTAGGCCATCTACCTTCTCCCATTTGTTCAATTCTTTGTAGATACCTTATGAGACGCACCATAGCAATTGCTTCGATGGAAATTGATCATGTTTCATTCAACATTATTTCATAAGAAACCAAACTTTTTATTTTAAACTTGCTCATGATCAAGCGTTTTTGGATTTTCTCAATTTGCTTCCATTTTGAGACAGGGATGCTGTGAGCTCACTATTCACACCCATATAATATCATTGGACAAACTAGGAGCCCAAAAAGCACTTTAATTGTTTTCCAATCCCATAACTTTGCTTCTCTACCTCTGTTTTGGAGAGCATGTAATGCTTTCCACCTTCCTAAAATTTAATTTAATGTAATTTAATTAATTTAATTTAATTTTTTTTTTAATTATTTAATTATTTATTTATTTATTTTTTTTGCAATGCCCTCAATTAAGTTTGTTGTTGAAATCAAGCCCGAGGTACTTGTGTTCATTTACATTCTTTAAGAATGTTGCCTTCAAAGAAGAACGTATGCTGGTTCTGCGTCTTTTTATTTGAGAAAATCATTATTTGGTCCCGTTGGTATTGACTTGCATCCCTATTGCTTTACAAAAATTCTCAAGGGCATATAGGTGTAGTTGCATCCCTGGACTGATTTAGCAATCAATACAAGGCCATTACCATATAAAAAAAAACTTTATCACAAACTCAACATTATCTCATAAGAAACTGAACTTTTTATTTTAAACTTGCTCATGATCAAGCGTTTTTGGATTTTCTCAATTTGCTTCTATTTTGAGACAGGGATGTTGCTAGTCCACAATTCACACCCATATAATATCACTGGACAAACTAGGAGCCCAAAAATCACTTTAATTGTTTTCCAATCCCATAACTCTACCTCTCTACATCTGTTTTGAAGAGCATATAATGCTTTCCACCCTCCTAAAATTCTCTTCTTTTTGCAGTGCTCTCGATTATGCTTCTTGTTGAAATCAATCGTGAGGTACTTGTATTCATTTACTTCAAGAATGTTGCCTTCAAAGAAGAATGTATGCCTCCGCTTTTATTTATTTGAGAAAATCATTATTTTGGTCTTGTTGGTATTGACTAGCATCCCCACTGCTTTACAAAAATGCTCTAGGGCACTCAATACAAGGTCATTAGCATATAAAAAAAGCTTTATCGCAAACTCCCCCAACAGAACACCATCCCCACCTTGCAGATTTAGCCACTCTTCCAATCTATCAATATATAAACCAAAAAGAGTGGGGGATAAAGGGCAACCTTGCTTGACTTCGATGTCACTTCTAAAGCTTTATGAAATCCCTGTTGAAGTTCTAATTTTGACTTTAACCTCTTCATAAAGTCTATGGACAACAACTCTATAATGCAAAGGAATTCCAAGTTTTTCCATTCTACTCCACAACTTATCTCTAGGCATTGTGTCAAATGCCTTTTTGAAGTAAAAAAAGCAAGAAAATACTTCTTTGTCCTCCCAAACCTTTTCAATATGTATCTCAATGTGATACCATGATCTACTGTAGAATGTTTCGGCCTAAAACTTGCTTGCCCTTTTGCTCTATTTTTTTTTTACTTTCTCCCACTTATTGATTCTATTTTCTACCATGCCGCTAAAGAGCTTTGCAAACAAATGATTGATCATAATGGTTTTATAGTTGGAAGGATTATTAATGTCTCCACTTTTAAAAAAGGGTATTGCTAGACTAGTTGTCCAATCTCTTGGGAATCCTCGCTGAATGATGTTGAATATTTCCATGATGTGTGGTGCAAGAATTGCAATAATTGCTTTACCATTGTACAACCATGCTCTTTTCCTTTCGTTTCTTGCTGCTCTAATTCTCTCCACTTATTCTCTTCTCTCCTCTTGTTGTTTGCTAGTTAGATTTTCATCTAAGAAGTGTGAGCTTTTCAAGAGTTTCTTTTTGCTTAAGAGATAGTGTTTGTCTTGCACACTTGCTTTTTGCTTAAGAGATAGTGTTTGTTTTGCACACTTGCTATGATGACTTTTATGGGTTGAGACCTCTCTTCACAACTTTTTCCCACCCTTCTTGCTTGACATATTTGCCCTCTCCAATGTAATTTCTCTTTCAAAAAGTCTCTCGTCAAATTGAGAGTTATTTTTTTTTTTCCCATAGTCTTTTATTCCTCCTATAATAAAGTTTGTTTCCCTATCTTTTCTATCTGTGTGTTCTTTTTCTTGTGCTCTACATGCACTTACATCTTCTTTTTCCTTCATCCTTATGTAACCATTAGTGTTCTCAGCTTTGATTTTGATTTCTTTTGGAATGTCTGTCTTCTTGATTTCTTTTTCCTTTTTTTTTTTTTTCGGAAATGACTACTTGAGATATTTGTGTATCCACCTGAGTTGCTTTAGAGATTATCACTCACTTGTTTGCTGCAATTGATTCTTTCATGATTTTCCATGTTGTCTTCATGTTTTCCCATTCTTGTTTTCCTGTCTCTAAAGCCCCTTGTAGCATTGTTACTCGCTCTTTTAGAATCCTATTACCTTCCATTAAAGATCGGTTTGCAAGTGTAATCTGTGAAATTTTGTGGTCCCTTTCCTGTTTTTTGGCTTCTAAAATTTCCAGCTTTGCTCTGGCTTTCATCAATTCCTGGACATAGACATCTGATGATCAAGTAAGAGGTGTAGATGTGGGAATGTAAATGGTTGACTCCTTTATTTTTGCTATTTTTTTTTTGGCACTAAATTTTTCTTATTTGTTTCCATTTAAAGTGAGCAAGTCTGTGCTTTAAAATGCGTCAATATTGTTTCGCATTTACTCGAATCCACTTCCCTGTTTTGTTTGCTGAAACAATTTTGATTTTCCAAAAAAATCTGAAATTTCCTTACTATTGTTTTCCATTTTAAAATACGACCACTTGTAAAACCCTAAACCTGAATTCCTATGCCACTCTCCAAATCTCAAGAAGATTTGAAACATGAGCGAAGAGCGTTTGCTTTCGAAGACAAAGAGTAACTGTGATTCGCATGCAATGTCAAAAACCGTTAAAAAGAGCCCGAAAACACTTCACTTAATTTTAAGACAAAATAAAGCATACGAAACTTAAGCCAAAATAATATCCGCGCTGCGCATAAACCATCCAAGATCGTGGAGAAGAGTCCGAAAACGTTTCAAACATTTAAAAGCATATGACAAGTGCTGCGAATTTGAAAGGTCTGCAACCGGAGGAACTCAAATGCCGTGTCATGCCCACCCCCGATGTTTTTGGCACGCAATTTGTTTGTTTTTTCACCTTATTTTATTTTATGGCATACAAACTAAGAAACATGGCAACTGTGTGGGATTCATAGTATTTCACACACAACTAAGCGACTTGGCAACTGTTTGGAATCCATAGCATTTATTTTTAATTCCTCTATTCAACTCCCAAGTCTAATGAACCCTTACATTTGTGTTCAATGTTACTCTTGTCAATAAAAACTTTACCAAGGATGATGAATTTCTAGGTAAGAGGAACACAAGTAGCATTTGAGTTAATAACAAATTTATGTTAAAAGCTTCACACATGTCATAATAAATCAATATTCGAGTTAAAGAATTAAAAATATATTGTCAAAGGCATTACAATTTGACTTAGGGCCATTGGGTTCAGATATTAGAGTCACTCAACCATGTGACAAGAGGATGAAAGTGAAACGGCCAGGCTAAATTGTTGCTTATTGTTGGAATTCGGTAATAAGAACAATAATAAAAAATAAATTGACATAAAAATTGCAATTCTATATAGAACAAACATGTGGGGTAATTGTTGTGTTTGTATTGAATTGCGAAGATAAAGATGATAGAGCTATTCATTAAAACATTTTTTTTGTTGCTTTGAAGCTTTCTTTAAATGTATTAATTGACAAAAATATGTCCATGTTTTAATTAAAAAAAAGTGGGCTGTCATCATAATTTCCATTAATGGATCAAAAATCTAAAAGACTAGGGTTGGCACATGTCAAAACTCTTCTCAGAATGAAAATTTAGAGATAGTAATGCATAATATAAAAGAAAACTATGTTATATGCCTAAAAATAAATAAACGTATATATTATATTATAATCCAACAAGATACTTGTTATGGTCATTTGGGGTCATGCCTCATTTAATGGCCAAGAGAATCAACATTAATAAGCACAGAGTCCCACCCATCAATAGGTAGCCTTAGGGGTGTTATAGCAAAAGCTTGCACTTTTGTGCAAAGCCTCATTATGTGACTAAGACAATGAGAAACATAGGAGAGTCACCACTTTCACCTTAGCAACTACTTTCTTTTTAGTGATGACACAAATGCAATATTAGGGAACCCTAGTAGATATTATGAATCTAATGGCCTAGTCAAACAAATTAAAGAGTCCTTAAGGCTTTACTTCCATCTGCGTTTTTGAGGTCTACTTTCTAGTTGTTAGGATGTGTATGAAGGAACTGACTTTGATAGCAATTGTTGGAAACACTAAGAGGGGGGATGAATAAATATTTTGTTACTTTTAACAATTGTTAGCCATGGTGAATTAGTATTTTGTTAATTTTAACAAATTTTAGCCTTTAAAACATTTGATGCACATAAATCACTAGACACAAATATTTATACATGAAACACTTATACCATTTTTTCTTTATAAATATTTTGTAACCTTTTTTTCGTACAAAGTAAGCACGAACTTACAATTTTTGTAGGCACCAACCTACATGCGACTCTAATCCTTTTATGTGTGCACCAACTCAACAATTTGTAGGCACCGACCTACTTCAAGGTACTTTTCAACTTCTTCTGGTTCGTACAAATTTCCTTTCTTCAGTAACCAACCTACTTCTTCAAGGTACTTCACAACTTTTCCTGGTTCACACAAATTACCTTTTGTCAACCAACCATGCCACTCTTACATTTTTTCCTTCAAGCTTATTCATAGTCACTTGTCTTGTTCTTTTGCCTTGTCCTAGTCCTTGGCTTAGGCCATTTAAGCTTCAATCCACATCTTAGATCACTGTAGTTGTTGATTTCGTGGAATATTCCTAACCTTTAGAACAATAGAAGTGTGAAAATTTTGTGCTACGAAATTATTCTTCAGTTGAGAAAATTTTGTTATGAAATTTTACTGCAGTGATTGGAATTATTTCTTCTAATTGTTAATTAAATTAGCAATTTATTGCTTTGACAACAATGAAATAAACACACTGCAATCTTCACAAAAATGTTGTGGAAAATAATAACGCTAGAAACTGAGAAATATTCTAGTACACATAAAAATTGAAAATTATTTTTGGACTAAAGTCGGAAAAACCCAACTTGGGAAAATTGGTAACAATTGAGGGTTTTTATTTTTAAGCAACAATGAAATTTTAAGTACAATCTATTGATGCCCCACTTACAATCTAATCAGAAAAATAAACTAGCTGAAATATATGTGAGGAAAATACCTCAACACCACGCCTAATCTTGCTCTGACAACTGACAAAACTGGTCAGTCATACAACCTTTTCATGAGCCTCTGCGCAGTGCTTGCGTAGACCCCAACTCGATAAACCCAGAATTGCAAGAAAAATGACATCCTGGCTAACTCTACTTCCGGAAGAAATTCGCTTGGCCCCCTTAGAGAATTTTCAGACCAACAACTGAATTTCTCTCTCCTTTAGCAAAATTGATCTCCCTCTGAAGCCTTTTGCGCTACCTCTGTGCAACTCCACTGGGAAATTCAACCCTTCTTCTGCTAACTCTTTGGATTTGGAAAAAAATTCCTCTAGACTCACTGTCCCTGCCCCTCTCTGTCTTTGCTTCCCTTTTGAAGCTCGAACTCTTCTGGAAACATCTGCTACTCTTTGGAAAATCAAACACTCCAAGGAAACCGATCTCAAGTGTGTGTTCTCCTTCTACCCATCAACTTCTTATAATCTTTTGTTGGGACTCCAATGACCAAGATTAAAAATACATCAAGGGCTAAGATTATTTCCCACTCGATCTATGTGAGTTTCTAGATAATTCACACATTTTTCAATTAATTATGATTAGTTAACCCCTTTTCCTAAGTTTAGACTTTGGAAATATTTAAAACTAGGCTAATAATCTAATTGAGACACTTTTAGGTGGAATTTGAAATGATTTCTAGGTTATGGATAACTCATGTGTTTTAGCCTCTCTACAAAATTTCGAGACTAGAACACCTCCGATGCTACATAAACTAACACTCCTTAGCGAGGAAGGTGTTCCAGTGTTACACTACTGCTACAACACCCTGTCTCTGTATCACATTGTTGAGGTTTGGCCATTGTGACTTCCTGACACTACACACCAACCATTGTGCAACTCTGATGCTACATCTGTGCTGCTGCTGACATTGCTATAGTGCTGCCATCTCTCCATCTGCACTGCAATTCCCTCTCATTTGTTGCTGCTGTAACTGCAACTACTGCAAATGAGAGGAATCCAAACTACTAAATCAACTGTGTTTGTGCTGCATCTATCTCCTGAGCATCTCACTGCTACTAGCCTTTGCACTGTCCACTAAAGAATCTGCGCTGTTTCCAACTCTGCATTGAGCCTCCTGCTTTGCTGTCAACACTACACTGTGCTCCTCAATACATTACTGCAAGTAGTCTACAACTATCACTCGGGTATCTGACTACATCACTGACATTGATCCATCCCGCTAATGAATACTATGGGCCCTCATATCAAATTCATGATCCATGAGGAGGACACCTCAATGGACCCTGACTATCCCTGCAACTCTGGGGCAACAAATCCAATTCATCCCACCTCTCTCTTGTAAGTATCGCTGTAAACATTGTGAAATTTTCCTCCAGCCTGGAGGACAACTTGTCTATCTTTGTGGATACTTCCACTTGGTCTTGTTTCTCTTGCTTGTCCTTCTTCGTGAGAGGATACTGAGTATTGTAGTGGCCAAGCTTGCCACACCTGAAGCACTTGACCTTAGGTAGATCCTTCTTTTTCTTCTTCTCCCCCTGTCCCTAGCTGGGACCCTTTGATGCTAGGGTCACATTCTCCTCTTCCTTCTCACCCTTTGTGTCCTTGCTCCTACTGCTGTTGATAGTACTCTTTAGTAGAGCTCACTTGAAATCCTCTTACTGCAAGTCTGACCACATCCTATCCCATCCAGGAAATGTGTCTCTACCCAAGGTACTTTG
This sequence comes from Pinus taeda, assembly GCA_000404065.3. NCBI lineage: Eukaryota > Viridiplantae > Streptophyta > Pinopsida > Pinales > Pinaceae > Pinus > Pinus taeda. The sequence continues at coordinate 177,700 of APFE031224832.1, read as the reverse complement.
GACAAACACCAACCACTCCTATGAGACACTTTTCAGTTCCAAACGTATAAGATTTGTCGGTTGAGGTGTCTCCCCAACGGCTACAAGTTGATCTTGGACCTCCTAAATCCGGGAGAGGAAGGATCTATGCCTTCACCCTTTTTCATCCTGATCAACTTCTCTTGGAGAAATATATTCCGTTGCTTAGAAGAAATTTGATATAGTTGGGAGAGAGCATCCCACATTTCCCTGGCCATACCTTTGTCTGCCACATGTGAGACTATATGATCTTGGACTCCATCCAAGATCATCCTTTTCATCTTCACCATTTATTTTTTGTACTCCTTCAGTTGATCGACATCCTAGGGTATTGCTACCACATTTTCCGCATAGGATTTCAGGCCATATTCATCTAGAAGGAAGGACATCCTAGCCTTCTTGATGATGTATTTAGAGGCTCCCTCCAACCTATCTCGATCTCTAAGCCCTGCTGTGGCCATCTCTGAATTTGATAAAAAATCTCCCTCTTTCTTGCTGCTCGACTGCAGAGTTTTCTACACACACTCTCTTTTGGAGTGAGAAACTCTGCTAAGCTTCTGCCAATTTACAACTGGAAAAAATCAGATTTCTAGAACTCAAAACCCCCCGAGAGAAATTCTGTGTGTGTGTGTGTCTTTCTCTCCAACCCGACATTGATTCTCCTGCTGCAAACTGCTGCAAAACCCGTCTGTGCCCAAGCAAGGAATCTGCTAAATGAAAACACTAATTTGCCTCACTGTAGCTTCTTTTCGGCTTCGCTATTGCCAACTGACACTGCTCCTAGGCTTTGTGAATTTTTCCTGTCACCTGCACTGTAAAAATAAAACCCTCTGCCCAACAGTTCGATCTGCTAAGGCAGCCTTTGTGCATATTTGGAAATCATGCTTCCAGACTCCCTTTAAATCTGGACGATTTATGCCTTTCACTTCTGAGCTTCTCGCTTGATCAATACTTCTCTGATACCATGTGAAAATTTCGCGCTATGAAATTATTCTTTAGGTGAGAAAATTTTGCTATGAAATTTTATTGTAACCATTGGAATTATTTCTTCTAACTGTTAATTAAATTAGAAATTTATTCCTACGAAAACAATGAAATAAACGCACTACAATCTTCACAAAAATACTGTAGAAAATAATAGCGCTGGAAACTGAGAAATATCCTACCACACACATAAAAATTGACACCAAGGAGGTCTTGACATTTGAATGATCCAAGAATTGTCCATTTATGTAATGTAAAAGAAGGTTGCCCCCTCGAAGAGGCTTATTTTTATGTTGTTGATCTATCTTTTCTTCTATTTTGTGATTTGGTTACATTACATTTGGTATCAGAGCTTTTGATCTTAGTGTTTCGTTGTTTCAAACAATCTATCTTGGTATTTTTGTTATAAATTTTTCTCTGCAAGGATTCAGATGCTAAAATTTTTACCACTTGGAGTCAAAATATTGGTAAAATTCGTGTAAATATTTCAAATCTTGGTTCACTATATTTTTAGAGCTATGGTCTGAGCAAGTTAGAGTTTTTGCGTGCTCCAGAATTCAATCTCAAAAAGGTGTTATGAAGAAAATCATCATAACTTTCCCTTCAAGCATTAGAATTGAATTTTGTAAAAAGTGACTGAAAGTGCATGGATTTTAGTTTTATGGATACTATTTTAAGAGCCGAAGGTTAAAATAGTGACACATGGCATCCCATACAAGTTAGATTTATTGAACCAATCCATTATCAGGTTATCATAGGAGAATTGACATAATTTTAGCTTGAAGAATCCAATCTCAGTCTAACTGGTGGGGTTTGAAAGAAGACACAAAAGGCTACCACTTGATGCAATTTTAGACATTGGGTGGCTGAAATCATAGATATACAAAAAATTTCAAGTTCAACCTTCTAAGAAAATTCAAAATCAAGCTCTAAAAGGTGTATATTTTTAAATTTGCATAACTTTGGTTTTAAAATTCAATTTGAAGTGATTCAAAGGGAATAATTAAGGAATGATTTCATTTTTTAGTTCTAAAATTTTTCCCATTTTTTTTTTTGGCCATTAAGCCCTTAGAAAGCTCCACTATAACACATGCAGAGGAAGAAACACAACATGGTATATCAAATTTACAATACCAAGTGCAACAAATTTCTCTCTCAAAAAGAGCCACCAAAGATGAACTAAAAGGGGACATGGATGGTTCAAAAGGGAACATTGATGGTTTAAAAGGGGATCTGGAAGGTTTGACAAAGTTGCGAAAAGAAAGGATTCCTAATGGCGACAAGGTATCCCATGGGACTCATGATGAAAAAAAAAGGGAATGTGAATCATGATTTCAGAGACTCCAATTTTGGGTTGAAGACCAACCACATTCTGAACATTGATATGAGGAAGTTTGATGGCAAGGATCCAATAACATGGATACTATAGATGGAGCATTTTTGTGATCTACATGATGTGCAACACATTGCATATATATATTTAGAACATAATCAATTTGTGTGGGATCGATGGATTTGTTCTCGTGTAACATTTGTCACTTGCATAATTTTTAAAGAGGAATCAATAAGACATTATGAGGATACAAAGGGAAATACCTTCTCTTGCCAATTGATAAATCTCAAACAAAATGGTTTAGTTGGGGAGCAAACTGAGGAATTCTAAAGATAGAATATCCAATGTAACTGACATTCCAGAGAAGCATATGATTGATGTCTTCATAGCGACTTTAAAGGATAACATCCAACATGAGGTTCAACTTTAGGAAGTTGAGTCATTGGAGAATGAATTTAGGGTGGAAAGAAAACTTGAAAGCAAATTTATGACAATAAGGAAGTTTGCCACTCATAACTATAAAGATGGAAGTGTTGCTGCTCCGTGCCTCCCACAACCTACAAGGTTGAAACCAAAACAACTAGACGATAAAAGAGTAAAAAGGCTTTGTTACAATTGTGATATAAATTACACTAAAGGTCATAAGTGTGCTAAGAAGAAGGAAGATATACACTAAGAACCAACCCCATGAGTTGAAAAAGAAGAAATGAATCCGACCATATCTTGTAATGCATTGGCAAGAATTACCATTCAAACTCTGAAGATAGAAGGATATATTAAGAAGAAAAAGGTAACAATGCTTATTGATTCTGGAAGTACACATAATTTTATTCATTTTAAGATAGCCAAGCAGTTGAATTACTTTCTATATCTAGCATCCGAGTGTCAAGTGATGGTTGAAAATGGAGGAAATATAAATTTCTAATGGAAGTGCCATAATATCAATATAACCATGGGGGAATATGTACTGAATAGTTCAATGCTTTCCATTCCAATGGGTGGTGCTAACGTTGTATTAGGATTCCAATGGTTACAATCTTTGGGGACGATAATTTTTAATTTTCAAGAACTTTTCTTGAAATATTTCTGTGAAGCAAAGGAAATTGAATTAAGGGGTATTGTAAGGAAACCTAGAAAGATAATTAGCTCTAATGGCATGAAAAGTATTTTGAATAAGGAACAATGAGGGGTAATTGTGTAATTATGCTCACTAAATGTTCAAACATTTAAGTCATCTGTTTCTCTAGATCTCCAAAGAGTCATTGACATTCATTCCAAGGTATTTGAGACTCCCAAAGGTCTTCCACCTATTCACGATCATGATCATGCTATTCACATAATTCTCTGAAGTGTTCCTCCTAACATCACACTTTCCAGATATCCCTATTCCCAAAAGAGTGAAATTGAACGTATGGTTGTAGAAATGCTAGAGGCAAGTATAATTCAACCTAACAAAAGTTCCTTCTCTTTTCCAGTAGTATTGGTGCACAAGAAGGATGGATCATGACATACGTGTCCGGATTATAAAGAGCTCAATAAGCTCACTATTAAAGATAAATTTCCAATTCCTGTCATTGATGTATTGTTAGATGAGCTACATGGAGCAATTTACTTCACCAAGCTAGATCTTCACTCAGGATATCATCAAATTAGAATGAAAATAAAAGACATTCCGAAAACAACATTCAAAACTCATGAAGTTCATTATGAATTTTGGTCATGCCTTTTGGTCTTACTAATGTGCCTTCCACATTTCAAGGTTTGATGAATTCTATTTTCAAACCCTTCCATATAAAACTTGCTGGTATTTTTTGATGATATACTAATCTACAACAAGTCTTGATATATCATCTTCAACATGTTGACAGGGTGCTCAAACTATTGGAGGAGAAATAATTGTATGCAAAACTCTCTAAATGTTTCTTTGGGGTAAAGGAAGTGGAATATTTGGGGCATATTGTATCTCACGAGGGTGTTAAGGTAGACCCTAACAAAATTAAAACCATAAAGGAATGGAAAATCCCCATAACCTTAAGGCATATTTGAGGGTTTCTTGGGTTGATAGGGTATTATTACAAATTTGTTAAGAATTATGGGGAAATAGCAGCACCACTAGAAACATCACTGAAGAAAGATGCATTTTTTGGGACTCCATAAGAAACTAATGCCTTTGAACATCTTAAAGAGGCAATGTGTTGAGATTCGGTCTTAACTACACCAAACTTCACAAAAGCCTTTATTGTAGAATTATATGTCTTAGGAAATGACATTGGTGTTGTTTTAATGCAAGAAGGAAGGCCCATTGCTTTTCAAAGTCATCCAATCAAGGGAAATTATTTACACAAAACTATTTATGAGAAACAAATGTTGGCAATACTACATGTTCTGAAGAAATGACGTCCTTACCTAATGGGAAGACATTTCAACGTAAAAACAAATCATGATATTCTTAAATACTTCTTGGAACAAAGATGATCTTCAAAAGAACAAAAAAATGGGTCACAAATATGTTGGGATAAGAAAAATGTTTTTTCAAATGAACTCTCAAGAAGGAATGAGGATGTGGAAGCATTTCTATGTGCCATTTATATTATCTAAACTGATTGGATAACTAAAGCAAGGGATGAATGGAAGAATGACTAAGAAGTCTTGACAGTCCTTCAAAAGTTGTGGCAAGATCCTAGTGCATTTGATACATTTATATGGAAAAATGATTCACTATGGTACAAAGATCGCTTATATCTATGTAAGAAATTCTAATTCAAACAAAAGGTTTTTTTTGGAATTACACCTCTCCTATAAGAGGGCACTCAGGATTTTTAAAAACTTACCACAGGGTCATGAAAGAATTTTTTTGGGATGGCCTCAAATTTGATATTCAGAATTCTGTGGCGGAATATTTAGTTTGTCAACAAAATAAAGTTGAGACAATTAAGACCCCGGGTCTTTTACAACAATTAGCCATTCCAGGTCACTCTTGGGAGGAAATATTAATGGATTTTATCGCATGTTTACCCAAATCCGAAGGAAAGAATGTCATCATGGTGGTAGTTGATAGAGTTACCAAGTATGCACACTTTTGTGCACTATCTCATCCTTTCAAAGCTAGTACAATCAATACTGCATTTGTGGAAATAGTTCAAAATCTACATGGAAACCCAAAGATTATTGTAAGTGACAAAGATCCCATATTTTTGGACATAATTATTTTCTTGTCTTGGTACGCCATTAGCTCATAGCTCATCTTCTCATCCTCAATTTGATGGGAAAACAAAGATAGTGAACACATGTTTGGAAGGATATCTTCGTTTTTGTATATGATAAACAAACACAATGGGTCAAGTGGTTACCTATGGAAAAATGGTGGTATAACACTTCCTTCCATACCGCAGCAAGAATGACACCATTTATGGAACTTTATGGATATCATCCACCATCTATCACATCGTATTTAAGAGACAATTCTAAGGTTTAAGCAGTGGAAGATCACATCGAGCATCAACAATAAGTTCTCCAACTCTTAAATGATAACCCGACTTTGGTGAAAAATCGGTTGAAACAATAAGTTGATTAACATCACAGTGGGCGATTGGGTATTTTTACAACTACAACCATACAAACAAATGTCCCACAAGTAAGCCAAGAAGAATAATAAATTATCACCCAAGTACTATGGCCCTTAAAAAGTATTGCAAATGATTGGTACTATGGCATAAAAATTGGAGCTAACTGCATCTTCGTGAGTACATCCAGTTTTCCATGTTTCATGCTTAAAGAAGGTTATAGATGACAAGCTTCTAGTTCAAATTATATTGCAAAACTTGACAAGGAAGGAAAAATCATATTAGAACCTGAATAAATCACAAAAAAAAGAATCCGACAGCTATGAAATTGATTAATTTAAGAATATCTCATTAAATGGAAGAACTTACCTACTGAAGATTCCACATGGGAGGATGAGTATTTCATACATAAGCATCCATAACTACTCAAGCGTTCAGGACAATTTATTTTTCAAGGAGAGGGGCATGTTAGGTCCCTATAATACTAGTGTAGCCCCCATATTGTTATCGTTGTGCCCTATAGAACCTTTATATTGTTATTGTTGTGCCCCATAGAAACCCATTATTGTTATTGTAGAACCCTTACATTATTATTATTATGTAGGCCCTAATCATATTTTGACCCTTTAGTCTCCTATATATACCAATGAGGCCTTGTCATTTGAATGATCCAAGAATTGTTTATTTATGTGATGTAAAAGGAGGTTGCCCCCTCGAAGAGGCTTATTTTCAAGTCATTGATCTATCTTTTCTTCTGTTTCGTGATTTGGTTACATAACACAATATCAACAACTTAGGAACAAGCCTCCTTTTGGACCTCAAGAGCATTGTTTACTATTGATATACCATAACAATAACAAAAGAATGCTCTTTGTTCGCTCCTTTCAGTATGCCCTACATGTATTTCATAATTTGCTTCTCTTCTCTTTTAAACCCTCCTTACAGGAGTGAATTCTACAAGTTTGGTTCCGCAACAATTTTCCTCTACCAACTTCGGCTCTTCTTTCCTTGCATGAATTCTGGTCAACCTAATTCCTTATTCTCTTGCTTGATCAATGAACCAATGGCCTTTCACTTCCTCATTCACCTTGCAGTCTGGAAAGTCTATAACTCGACCTCTACAAAGGTTTCAGGGCCTAACCTCCTCAGAAATTAGAACCTACAATAAGGGCTAATTCGAGTTCCAAAAGGATTGATTTTAGCTTGCAACAAAAAGATAATTTGGTCTATAACAAGAACTTTAGGCTTGTTTAGGTATACTCCAAGGCATAAAGAAACTTGTTCGAAACAACGCTGAAAAATGTCCCCAAAATAGTGTAAAAAAGAGCCACCTACAACTCACGTAGGGGCAACGAATACTTCACTCAAACTTCTCTAGCCCAAATTCACTTCTTTTCTTATTGGTTCTTGATGTATGAACCTCAAACCTATTGCCTTATTCCTTTGCTTTAGACCTAATATAATATCTTATTGATTTTTTTTAGCTCAAGTAGGTACTTCTGCACAAACCTTGTGTCTAGGCATGTAAAAGTTGCCCACACTCTCCTTAGAACACATACTCTAGTGCAAGAAAGTTGTTGATGTAACTTAGCCTAAGTGTAACTTAGGAAAAATCATATATTAGTATCTTGACTTATTTAGGTAAAAGAAACTTAGGCAAAGTAAAGTAATTTACTTTAGTGATTTTGTTATAATTTGAACTGTTGATCTCAAGTGAGGCAAGATATAATCTCAGTTGTCAATCACTTTGATATTAGGGTTAGGGTTATGGATTTAGACCAATGTAAAGTTTTAAAAGCAAGTTTGAAGAGAGGAGATAGACAAACTACAATAGCACAAGATTGAGAGCGACATCTTAGTGAGCGATGTGTTGGGTTTGATGGAGTGCATAGAGGTTGGAGATCTAGATCTGTAGGAGGGATCAAGTACTAGCCTAGGGAAGATCTTCCAGATTAGATTTAGGTTATTGTATTATATATTTTCTCAGGTAGGCCATTATCTTAGGGAAATATCCCACATAAGTTTGGATTTGGTAATGGAAAACTTGTTGGGCAGAAATATGTTTGTATCATTGTGATTGAGATCATTAAATTTTCTTCTGCTGAATTTGAATTTGTTAGGAACCTAGCTATGTGTTTCTTTAGTAAGTTTTTTGCAAGGAATTAAAATACAGGGTGCTAGGTTTGTAGGAAATCTAACATCATATTATGGCAGGAACTCTGAAGAAACTCGATCTCAAAATCATAGAAAGCATGTTCGTATAGGATCGCAAGGGCCGAGTTTAGCCGTGATTGTACAAAACATAAATTTTATTAGAGGGATACTTTTATTTATTTATTAAAGGAATTAAAAAAATAGGGAAAGCAGACCAAACATTTTTTTACTTTTTGCAAAAAGAAAAAAGGTTGCTAGGGGGGCCAATTGGGTGGCTGACAGGATTGATGGCCCACCTAGCTGCCATGGCTGCTGACGACCAACCTGCAGGAAGACATAACCAAGCAATAAGAAGGTGGGCAGGTGTGACAAAGGTCAAAGGAGAAGTCCAATATTGACATAAGGAAGCTGGGACAAGCAACTGATAGGGAAATAAGATAAGTCGGTGTAGTGAAACCAAGCCATAGGAAATTGAGCCAACTGGCCAAGCAGAAGCAGAGGTAGTGGCCAAGGAGACACAACGTAGGTCACAGGGTGCTGACACTGGTTACGGGAGTAGGTGCATGAGGTTGCATAGTCCACCAACAAACATACACTATCGAGGCTAAGAAAATAGGTGACTAACAATAGTCAAGGTACATTGTGGGTTGGATGTGCACCAGAGAAAGCACTGACAAGATCCACCAGACTACTAGAACAAATTGCTGAAGGGAGAGGGGTTGTGACTGTAGTGATCAACAACCGTCAACCAAGTCACTCAGTCATTGTGAAGCATCATTTATCAACAGGTTGACACAACAACACAAATCGACTGTAGCGAGAGGTTTTAGATGTGGATTGCACAATAATAGTGTCATAGTAGATTGAGCACAATGAAAGTTTCCGGACTAGGGCGGAGGAGATACCATGTCATGATAAAAGTTGGAGCCACTAGGAAAAGGTCAAGAAACCTATTGGTAGGTTTTTGAGATGGTAGTTGAACATAGTATAATGGTGGTTAGTTGCAGGGTTGAATTAGACGTAGTAAAATACAATTGACAGAGTAATTGTTGTGCATAGGACAAGTTGTTGTCGACAAACACAAAGAAAGGTGGTAGAAGGACGTGGGGTTTGAGAAGCTGTAGATGGTGTGAGGAATGGAAAAATTTTGTTCTTCATCAAGGAAAATTGTTTCTAGTAGGGTTTGATTAGTTGGATGGAGATGGCTACCCGTCTGATGTTTGAATATTTCTTGGATGGGTTTTCTAATTACACCATCTAGAAGGATATAATTGCATTGGTGTTAGAGTAAAATAAAATCTGGGAGTTTGTATCATAAAATCATATTTTTTTTTTTTTTTTTTTTTTTTTTTTTTTTTTTTTTTATCGATGCTACACTTCTTGCTGCCCATAATAAGGAGGATTTGAAAGCTAGAAGGATTATCTTTGATGGAGTGAAGGATCACGTCATATATCTGGGAAGAAAACCACCAAAGAAATGTGGGAGGCGTTGACTAGTTATACCAAATTAACAACTAGAAATGGAAGATGGTGCTAAGAGAGAAGCTTAGGGGCACCAATATTTCCAAGTTTGAGATAATTAATTCTTATCTCACTTGAATTTCTCAAGTATGAGATGAACTTGTTACAGTAAGGGAGAAAGTGCCAGACTCATAATTATTAATGACAACTCTGAATGGGTTCAATGAGCAGTGGGGTACCTTCGTTAAAGGAATTGTGGCATGTGAGAATGTTCCGACTTGGGATAGGTTGTGGGATGAATTCACCTAGGAGGAGACTCATGAAGAGGATCTACATGGAACCTAGGTTAAAGGTGAAAGGGATGAGAAAATCATTTCTCTTTCAGGTCATGTAAAAAAGGGAAAGGGGGATGCCAAACTGAATAAGGGAGAGGAAGGATCCTCTCATGGTGGGAAGAAGGACATGAGAAAAGTCAAGTGCTTTGCATGCCACAAGCTAGGGCATTATGCAAGCCAATGTTTAAACAAAAAGAAAGAAAAAGAGAAAACACAAGTTGTAGTGTTATATACCTAGGGGGGATAATATGGGGTACCAAGGGAAGTACCCAAGGTAATAATGTAATAATGGGATGGGCCATAGTAATAAATAAGGTGGTTAACCCATATCATGTAAGGGACCACAAGTAGTTAGTAATAATGTAATGGGCCCATGGTATTAGTTGATGGTATGAGGAAACCATGGTAATGATGCATGGTATTGTATGTATGAGGCCTATATAGAGGCTAGAGACTCCACATGGAGAGATATGAAGAGAAGTATTCTTGTATGAACAGGGATATGGCTTGTGGAGTATTCTCCTTCCTTAAGGAGTGAATGTATGGTGTTGCCCTACCTTAAGGGTTTGGAAAATAAAGAAACATTTCAATCTATTTTGATCTTGTTATTTATTGGGTTATTTCTATTATCATATATTTCTGGGTTAGATCTACAACAAGTGGTATTAGAGCACTTTCTCGGGCACAAAAGTGGAGATTTTTTTTTTACTTTTTTTGCAGGATTTCAAGGGTGGCGAGTTTTTAGATCAGATTTGTACGTTTTGGTTCAAGATCTGCAAAATCTGATTGCAGATCTGTATTCTTTGTGAAAAAATAGCTGATTTCAAAAAAAAAAATCGGTCAAATCGGAGTCCGGATGAAGGAGATATCACTGATTTAAAAAATCAGTGGGGTTGCAGATAATTTTCAGGGCTGCGAGTTTGCGGCGCAAATCTAGACGTCCTGGTGCAATATCTACAAGATCTAATTGCAGATCTGGAATCTTTGTGAAAAAACACCCAATTTCAAAAAAACAATCAGTCGAATCGGAGTCCGGATGAGGGAGATATCGTTGATTTAAAATCAGCTCTTTTTTTAGAAATTTTGGGTGACGACGGGAGAGTAGCAGCGCAGATCTGGAATTCTAGTGCCTGGATTAGGATTTCTATCACATG